>CP106728.1:117531853-117836715 GCA_025506655.1 Gossypium rotundifolium | reverse complement strand
CGATTAACCATGGCTTAACACATATCAAAAATTAAATCCTCACCGTACCCTTACCATGTGCATCACGTTCTAGTAGCCCTTCCTTTGCTACTATTTGTGATTATCCTCTAGATCTGCACCCAAACACCTATATCATCAAAACCAAGTGACCCATATTGTTCATAAGTCACCCCTATGAGCCACATTAAATTCGCCATTTACTAAACCATGACTGAGTCGAGAACACTTACCACCTTATTAGCAATCCTTACCTACCACGCTTGTGATTGTTGAGCCTTAACCTTTTTAATACAAGTTAACAACAAGGATGGGTTAGAGAGCCCTTCGGCTTTTAACAAAACACACTAAAAAGTTCAACTAAGCACTTACAGAAATTCTCCTTTGATCCTATGGCTTAGATATCTACTAATCAAGACTCGGCTTCCAAACGTGACTAAGAGTAGAAAACAATCAATTGAGGTGGATGAACAACAACAAAGGTTCAGCAAAAGTAAGGATTCAGCAAAGAAGGATGATAATAATTTTGACAATAAAGGGAATTTGGCTTTGTGAGAATTCGACAAAAAGGATGATAGGGTTTTTCTTTTCGGAACTTGGAAGAATTCGACTACAGGAAAACCGATTAAGGGAGAGAAGAAAAACTAGAGAATGCTCAAAGAACCTTTCAAGCATTCAACCCCTCTCCTTTTAAAGACACAGCCTAACACTCCCCTCCCTTAAAGTCCCATTCGGCACCATCATATCCTTACTCCCCATCTCCTAACTTTTCTCTTTGATAATACCTTAATCTTATCCGAAATCTCCTCTACATCCATTAGTCCTACTTACTTCAAACTCTCCACGGCAAGAGTACAAAACCAGCACAACTCTTACCGTCCACCTATGCAAAATAAAACACTCCAAAATACACTCCTCCTGCTCGAACCTTGGACCTCTTCAGCTTTCACACACGCCACCTCATAGCTCCAAAGTGACGCCACTTTCCACTAGACCACAAGTCCATTTATGTCCTATTTTCTTTTAAACTGCTTAAGAGGCCTCATGCCTGAGACTAGGGTCCACTAAAGTAAGAAAAAAAAATTTCCCTATGGTCTCCCCTATCTTTGAGGCTTAAAATAATCCCAACAATACCTTAATATTATTATTCTCAGTGCTACATATACATATTAACTTCAATGCACAGAAATTTGGGTTTCAGGATTTTTTGGGGTGTTACATTACTTTTATGATTTATTGATGAATCCCTAAAGTTGAGATCCTTAATCTTTGTATACTTTATTATATATGAAACTTAGATTTTTTAATCAAGAGTGGTAAGTCAATTATTCATCATGTTAAAGTTACTTATGAATATGAAACACTTAGTCATGTGCTCCAAATTCAATACTTGTAGGGATGTCTTTTATTTCTTGTCTTTTTTCATGTTGCTTGAGGACAAGCAATAACTTAAGTGTGGGGGAGTTTCATCTACCATAATTTGGTGTAGTAGATTAAACTAGTTTTTGTACTTTTGGAGCTTGAAATTAATCATTATCATTAGGATTTAATTGTGTTTTAGTAAGTTTTGTTCAATCCAATGAAATGTGCAAATTGAGTCTTTTATTGACCTTAGGAGTCGAATGAGGCATAAGAGTGAGCTAATGAACTTTATAAGTGTGTAGGAGACCATTAGAAGGAATATTAAATGGATATTGGTTGTTATATCGTAACAAAGAAAGCAGAAAGGAGAAATCACAAAAATACCTTCGATGTTGCGACACAACCTAATGGTGTCAAGACATACCATTAAAGATATCCCAAAAGGAGTATACTAACACCTATGTCGTGAAACAGGTCCTAATGTGTCACGACATTGACTCTAAATGGTAAATAACACAATCTAGGGTGCATTTTGGTCCGTACAATCAAACTTAAAGCTCAGGAACGTCAGCTAACCTAGTATTAAGGATGTTGGCCACACGGGATCTATAAATAGGCTCTATTGTCACATGATAAATACACCAATTACTTAGATTAATTTTCTACTTTTAATTTCAGTTTAGCTTTTCTTCCTTTTTAGGTTTTAGAATTATTTTCAAGTTGTTATTGTTTATCTTGAAAGATCTAATTTGTGGAGACGATCAAACTCGTGGATTTGATTTATTCTTAATACAAATTAGGTGTTTTTTAAACTCTACACTTCAATTCATTTATCATATTTTCTCATTACATCAATTCCATATTGTTTATGAAAACCATAAGGAACTAATCCTTCTGTGGGGGATTAGTGAGTGAAGGTATGATCCATTAACTATTTTATAGGGTTACTCAACGAATCATCTATTTATGAGAGGAAAAACTTAAAGCCCTAGGCCTGACAACCCTAATAAGTAATTAAGGTGGGAATTAACCCAAAATTGGTATGGCCTATCCGTGAACACCTTCACCCCAAACCAGTCTAGGCTGTAAGGTTGAAAGATAGGTAGTTCTTGCTTACTCGTTATTTGAATGGAAGATCAAAAGATCTTGTTAGGATAGCGACTAGTTGATTAACGAGGAACCCGAAGCGACAGTTGATGGGAAATACTGAAGCGAGCTAATCACCCATAATAAGATTTGATTTATCCTATTCTTTGAGCTCTTGAATTTTATTTCTTTTTGTTAATCTATTTCGTTATTATAAAAAAATCTTAAAAACTCTCTTTTATTTTACCATCGTACTATTACTCAATTAAAGTACTAATTATATCTTTTGGTGTTTAGGTTAAAATTGATCTGGCACTCGCCTCCCTTGGGTACAATCCTCGAAGTACTCACTTACTCCGTTGAAACTATATTATAACTGGACCTGTATACTTGAAGATACTGCCTCATATATCTTTATCTTTTGCTGCAGTATTCACACTCTGAACGTTAGTACATCCGGAGGCGGTCACTATACTACGTTGATCTTTCTTATCACTCTATTTTTTACAAAACCACCGTAATGTCTCTACTTATCCCTCAATATGCATGGCCAGACGTCTATGTTCATGTAGTTTTGGACCAAAGAAAAGGTAAGCACAAATTATCATTTTTAGCTTGGTTTTGTATAGAGGTTCATCAAGAAGTGTTTTATTGGCTCAAAATAGGTATTAAGGATGAATAAATAGGGTTAGCTTTTTGGCTATAGGTGTATACTAAACAATGTCTTAGGTCATCCCTAGGTATCTAAATATTCACACATTTAGTCAACCAAAAAATCATGAATTCAATAATCTATCATTCATACTACCATGCTTGTTTCCTTGTATTCTCTATATTATTTGGTACATTTGATTGCTTAATGTTTATTTACAGTGTAATATATAGAACTTAATAGTCTAGTAATAAAAAATTTAAAATCATCTATCATCACGCCAAATTTACTGTAAGTACAATCAACTTATGTACATGTTGTTCCTTGTGAAATGATATGCGAATTCTACAAGTATACACGTCGAATCAAGTAATAAAGTGATAAGTGAGATCATCTCCACAAGGATCGATTAGGTATAAAATGGTCGAGTTATGATAATGAATATAACAACAATAATTATAAGAATACAATGGTAATTTGAATGAATAATGATGTGTACAATAATGGAAAATGCTATGACAAGACAAGAGTAAGAATGCAATGGCGAATTCGAGAATAATTATGTGAATAATACACAAACGAACAAGTAAACAAGAATGCTATGGAAAAGAAACTATGGCAAAGGATAAAGGGTCTACGATGTTGATTTGGAAGGTCGGGATTACTAAGAATCTACCCTTACTGACAATAATGCCTCGGCAAAACCATATTCAATCTACTGCTTAAAAGAGTTCTAAAATGGTCTGTTTCTTTCAAGAACAATACCTCAAGTTACCTTGCCTTAAGCAATATATGTTTATAAGCCTTTAGCATGGTACCCTCCACTATTTTACTTTCTTTCCATATGAACAATGCTCTATGTCTAGAGGCTACTACAAGTATTCGGTCGAATACTTGCTCATATCATTCAATTTCAATCTCATTAACCTAACATTATCAGAATTAGATTAATTTAATGAACATGTTGTACATCCATCTATGTCTAGAGTTTGCAAACATGTAATTTTATAATTAAAAAAACCATTGAATGAAATAGTGTATTAAAGCATATTTACACTTTAGTCATTAAAGAAAATAAGGGTTTCATTAAGTAATCCCAACCCTATGAGATTTAGCTCATGGGTTGGCAATTAAAATTCAAATCCAAAGTATCATTCAACATCATTTCCATCAAATCAATTCACGAAGAGTAATCAAGAAATAACGGAAGAACTTCAGGAAGATAGCTTCTACTTATCCAACCCATACTCTAGCGATGCAGTATCATGTGAGGGCTAAGAGAGACAACCTTCATCTTCCTCTTCTTGTCTCTACTCAATTGCTACCCTCTATTTTTTCTCTTTTGTTTTTCTATCACCCCCTCTAGGGTTTCCTTCTTTTGGCTTTTATAATCATTTTCCCTAGAGCAATTCCTATAGCCCATGATTTTTCCCTCTTTTCCAGGTAGATATATCTTGTGCAAGTTCAATTAGGCCTAAGATTGGTACACTTTGAGTGCTGACTGGACATCGTCCTGGCATTGCCACCGCATTCGTGTTGACAAACTATTCAACCCTTCGCCCAACAAACCTTCACTCCTTTACTTCTTCTTCCTCATCCTGCACCTACCAGTCCACCACCACACACAATCCTTCCACAAGTGATTAAAAGTAACTAACATTTAAGTACAGTCCAAGCTCCTAATGTAATCTTAAAACCAAACAAATACTAACTAAAATTCAACGAAATGTTCCTAAGTATAAGCAATTAGCTAGATCTAAAGACATGAAATATAACTCTTTTCAAGAGTTATCACACCCTCAAACCTGGGTTATTGTTTGCCTTTAAGTAAAATATACATGAATGCATGAATGCAACAACTTTTTCCTACGCATATAACCACCTTGTACTGCTAGTCCATTCAAAGAACAATATATAACTTAGTTCTTAGCAATCTTCTATCTTATAGAACTTGTTTGAATTTCACAGGTTTGTCCAACAAAGGTAGTGCAAAAATTTACTACCTAAAAACAAAATTACCAAAGTACTCAAGTGTGCTTTTTGACCATAAAAACATCTCCTAATTTACTCAGTTCATTTGTTACCTAACCTCAAGCTACTTTGTAGCCCTTGCTCTAAGCCTTTGCAAAGTATTTATTTGTATTTGTTTTGTTGTTGTTTTTTCATCAAAGCATATTAGGGGCCACAAAATTCTTTGAATTGTTCATCACGATGGAGCATACATATAATTACCTAGTACTCAATCGTGTCACAATTTAAATAAAAATCACTCTTGAAGATAAGGTTTTTAACTTAGAAGATGGATGGGGCAAACAACTACCTCCTTAGCTACTCAGCCTGTTACTACAATGGAGTGCCCCTAATTTCTTTTCTTTATTACACACTCTTATTTGGACTCACCTTTCTAGTCAACAACACGATAGAGCAAACAAAGTGGTGCTAACTTACTTGGCAATTCTAAGAATTAGAGTGTCTATTGTCCTTTATTTAAGTAAAGTTGTGGCAACGTAACTGAGTTTGGCTTCAAAAGTCTCTAAGTTCACTAAAAGAGATACTTGCTATAGTCCAAAAAATAACTGAAGGTAGGTGTAACACCCCAAACCCGGTCTATGCGTTGAGACTAGATTTGGTTTGTTACATGATTCGAACTATTCTTAAATCCTTAATGAGTTGAAAACTACAATATTGTTTACTGAGTTTAAAATTTGTAGAGTATTAGATTTTGATAAATATTTAAAACATTAGTTGAAAATCATTGTATTATCTAAAACCGTTAGGAAATTTGTTAAAGAGTTAGCAAGAAAAGAATTATTTATAAAAGAATTCCTTATACTTTGAAAACCCAAGTTCATTTTAGTAAAGCATCATAAATCACATTTCATGATTTAAAAGCCCAAATAAAGTTTAAATTCCAACACACATAAAATCCATAAGTTATTTATAGAGGCCATTTATTACAACATCCCAAAATAGTAAAAATAATAATTAAAAGTTCGTAATTTAAATAACCCTTATTTAGCAAGATGGCCTCCACGAAGTCATCCTCATTCAAGTCCACATCGGTTTCCATTACGAGATGGAAAGAAATTAAAGGGTGAGTTACTTAGAACTCAAAGTGTAACTCACTTACCACCATTATTGGGCCGATTGTCAAGATATTATGTTGGGCTTGAGCCCAATCCGAATTCAACAATATAACATGAATAATTAATAATGCATGAAAATGAAATTCCCAACCCAAACCTAATAACCATCCGCTAACACCCCTGCACTAACCATCACACCTGGGGATCAAGTCAACCCACCCGCCATCACACCAATCGTAGGCATTAAGCCTTTTATAATTGTGGCATAGCCACCAACTAGAGGCAATAAGTCGATATTGTGCAGAAACCATCAACTAGAGGCAATAAGTCGATATTGTGGCGAAGCCACCGAACTAGAGGCAATAAGCGGATATTGTGGCGAGCCCACCAACTAGAGGCAATAAGTCGATATTGTGGCGTAGCCACCGAACTAGAGGCAATAAGCCGATATTGTGGCAATCTGCCATTCTTCTCTTCATAAATCCCACCCATGCAATTATACATGTACTTTAAAATATAAAATTTATTATCAATACATAACATGGTGGGTTTTATCAATGACATTTCATTTGGCCCATAATTATAGCAATTTATCCATTTAGCAATTTAGTGGGCTTTGGCCCATTTACCAAACTAGAGCGTTTTGGCTAAATTTTAACGAACTAGAGTATTTATGGCCCAATTTATCGAACTAGAGTATTTACGGCCCATTTTCACGAACTAGAGTATTTACGGCCCATTTTCACGAACTAGAGTATTTACGCCCATTTTCACGAACTAGAGTATTTACTACCATTTTCACTAACTAGAGTATTTACTACCATTTTCACGAAACATCAAATTTTCATAATATCAATTAATTTCTTGTATGCCAAATTTTCACGATTTAGTCGCTTTTACGTATTTCGTCAAAATATCAATTTTGTGCTTTTACCGATCTAGTCGCTTTTACGATTTTCTACCATACCAAATTTGACATACAACCCTAAAATAATGAGGGTGAAATTACACACCTCGACACCGTGAGTATTATCCCTTCTCGCTCCTCGGCACCTAAAATATATTTTGATTCGTTAGACAACTAATTCAAAAATAATCTTAATCGATAATGGATCCAAAATCTTACCCTCTTGATTTTGAATCACTTGATTTTCGGTTTCCTTCGCTTATCGATTCACTAGTCCGAGAATCCACCAACGATAACGGCTCCGAGGTTCGTACTACTTCAAATAATGGACTTCTTCTAAGATGGCCCACAACCCGGGAAAATCCTTGATCGAAAACCGCTTCTTCGCTTGAATGGGGATTTACGATCCACCCTCTTACGATAACTAAACACCGCCTTTTCTTCCCTATCTTGATACTTTCAAGATCCAAAAGAATTTAGTTAGTTCTAAAATAATATCAATAATACTAGAGATTTAAAAGTAGGATTTCTTACCAAAATGAAACGCTTCCAACGCTTCCACGATTCTCCGATCACTTGAATTCCAATCTCCGTTATTGCACTAAATAATAACGAAATAAACGTTATTAGTATGAATGCTATATCAATCCAAAAGACTCTCAAAATCCTATGATATTCTACCATAATATCACTAATCAATAAATCAAAAATGGAGAGAAACCCTTACCTACTTCCCACCTGATTTAAAAGCAAGATTAAGAATGATGTTTAATTGATGGAAGATTCTTACTATAAATGATTAAGAATGGAAAAATAATTTTGGCTTATAGGCACAATAACATTCGCCAAGAGAGTGAAGATGGAGAGAATTTTCGATTGAAAAAGAAATAGTATAAGAACGAAAGGATGATGGTGATGATGTTTTGATTTCAAGGAGATTAGAAGAAAAGAAAAGAAAAATAAGAACTTTAGGTGCTGGTATATTCGGCCATGGCAAAGAAAAAGAAAAGAAATTGATTTTGGTATAGGTGATTTGGCACAAGAAGAAAGAGGCACAAGAATTGGTTATCAAGATAAGAAAAGGGATGACCAAATGGTCACAAAACTTTGGCTTAACCAAGTGCAAAAATTCTACCAAATAGGGATATTGAAAGGAGAGGAATAAAATTTCTGCACAAAGTGCAAAGGTTAACCAAAGAGAAAAGAATGAGATTTTGCCAACTAACAAAATTTTGGCTCTCCTCCCCTACCAATATTGCCGTCCCAGCCTATGGTCAATTGGCCATTATTTCTTTCCAAATTTTCCCTAGATAAGTGCCTTATGTCCCCCTATCTTTCCTTAAACTTTTGATTCCATACCATATGTTAGTTGTTACCTTAATCTCTTGATACACTAACCAAAAATACATGGTCAACACCTTCCTTATATGTCCCTTGCCGACACTTCATAGCCATGAGCGAAAATTAAAACAAAAATTTTATCTAGGTGCTATACAAGGGATTCAACCTCTTCCCTCTTACTTGAACCCATGCCCATTCTCCACCATGCCATATGCTCATTTTATGACACTTTAAGCACATAATTTAGCTTAAGTCTTAATCACCTTTGTTTCACTTCAATAAATTCCCAATAATAAATTTTATTCTTCTCCAATTTATGCTTTACCCTCTCTAGGACTTTAATAAACACTAAAATAAAAGAAATAAAAAAATTTTCCTTTAACATCTAAACACCAAAATCATGCCAATTTAAATACTCGTATTTTTGGGTGTTACAACTCTACCTCCTTAAAGAAAATTTCGTCCTCGAAATTTACTCGGTTGAAAAAGGTGAGGGTATTGTTGCCAATTGCATCCTCCTGCTCCCACGTAGCTTCTTCCACTCGTGGTTACGCCATAGAACTTTAACTAACTGACGGTTTTCTTCCTTAGTACCTTGACATCTCGGTCTAGGATTTCCACCGGTTCTTCTTCAAAGGACAAATGAATTCACTCCAATTCTTCTACCGTATAATGTGCAAAGGATCCGACCTATAACGCCTCAACATGGAAACATGAAAGACATTGTGAATTTGATTTAACTCGAGGTAACTCAATCGATATGCCATCGGACCAACACGCTTCAAAGACACGATAAGGTCCAATATATCTAGGACTTAGCTTGCCCTTCCTTCCTAATCAAGATCTTTTTCCAAGGAGATACCTTCAAGAAAACCCGATCTCCCACACTATACTCGATGTCCCTCCGCTTCGGATCTGCGTTTACTTACGCTCTATCTCGAGGCTTCTTTCAACCGTGCTCGAATAACTTTTACCTTATCCTCGGTCTCGATATCATCTCAGACCTAACATCTGCTCTTTTCGCCCAACTCACCAACAATAGGAGAGCGACACTTACGACCATACAATGCCTCGTAAGGTGCCATCCGAATGCTAGATCGATAGTTGTTGTTATATCGCAAATTCGCCAAGGTAGATAATCCTCCCAACTACCCTCAAGTCGATTACACATCCTCTTAACATATCTTCCAATATCTCAATTACTCTTTCCGATCGACCATCGACCGAGGATGAAAAGCAGATCGAATTCAACTTTGTTCCCAAGGCTTCATGCGAGCTTTCGAATCGTGATGTAAACCTAGGGTCCCTATCCGATATAATAGATACAGTACCCCATGTAACCTCACAATTTCGGATACGAAAGTTTCGCCAACTTCGCAAAGAATAATCCGTCTTTAACCGGCAAGAAATGAGCGGTCTTCACAACCGATCAACAATTACCCAAACGGAATTTTTCTTAGTAGGTGTTAACGTAACCCACTAACAAAATCCATAGTTATCCTCTCCCATTTCCAAAGAGGAATCTTTATCGGTTGTAACAATCCGACGGTAATTGGTGTTCGCGCTTCACTTGTCGACAAGTCAAACATTTTCCCACAAACTCGTAATCTCACGCTCAACCCCGCCACCAATATTGCTCACGGAGATCTCGATACATCTTATTTCCTCCGGATGCATAGCATAAGGGCTACTATGCGCCTCCGTAGAATCAGCTGCCTCAAATCTAGATCCTTAGGCATGCATACTCTCCTCAAAGCACAACACACCTCGGTGTTTATTCCAAAATCTTCAATTTCACCATTTTCAACTTGTCAAGTAAGGGTCCCAACTTCTCATCGATGTCTGTTTTTCCTTGATTTGTTCCACCATGGAGGCTTCACCGTAGTTCTGCTAACAAACCGCCATCCTCGTCATGCACTCAAATGGGCAAATAGAGCTCTTAATTCAGATACCGCCTTCCGACTTAACGCGGCTACCACGTTAGCCTTTCGGGATGGTATTCGATGGAGAAATCATAATCTTTTAACAATTCTACCCATCTTCTTTGTCTTAAATTCAACTCCTTCGGGTAAGGAGGTATTTAAGACTCTTGTGATCCGTGTAGATTATGGACTTCTCACCATAGAGATAGTGCCTCCAAATCTTTAGAGCAAAGACAACGCAGCCTAACTCCAAATCATGAGTAGGGTAGTTTACTTCGTGTGGCCTCAATTGACGAGAAGCATAAGCCACCACCTTTCCATTTTGCATCAACACACAACCTGCACTGTGTGAGACGATCACAATAAATAAGTGAATTCTTTTAGGCCGCCCCCAATGAATCAAAACCGAGCTTCGTCAGATCTTCTTCAATTTCTCGAAACTCTCTTGCTTTTCACCAGGATATACTAACTCCTTTACGCAACAATTTAGTTAGGGTGCAAAGAATCAACTAAAACCCTCTACAAAGCGCCTATAGTATCCACCAAGCCTAAGAAACTCCGAATTTCAGCTATTGATGTTGGTGGTTTCCAATCCGAATAGCCTCAATTTTCCGAGGATCTACCCTTATTCCTTCAAATTGATACTACATGACCAAGAAAAGTCACCTCCTTTAGCCAAAATTGCATTTACCAAATTTGGCATACAATTGCTTATCACGAAGTAGTTGTAATACTATCCGCAAATCTTTGGTCATGTTCCTCCTCATTTCTAATAAACCAATATATCATCTATGAACACTACCACAAACCGGTCTAAATATGGTTGGAAGACTTGCTCATCATGTCCATAAATGCAAATTGGTGCATTGGTTAATCCAAACGGCATCACTACAAACTCATAGTGTCCGTAACGTGTCCGAAATGTCGCCTTATAGATGTCCGCTTCTTTCACCTTAAGTCGGTGATAACCCGACCTTAAATCAATTTTGGAGAAAATCAAGCTCCCTTCAATTGATCGAGCAGTCGTCAATTCTCGGCAGAGATACCGATTCTTGATCGTCAATTTATTCAATCGCTCGTAGTCAATGCACATACGCATCGATCCATCCTTCTTCTTGACGAACAAAACCGGTGCTCCCCACGGAGACACACTTGGTCGAATGAATCCCCGATCCAAGCAATTCTTGAATTTGAGCTTTGAGCTCACCAACTCCTTCTGCCATTCTATAGGGAGCAATGGACACCGGAGCCGCCCCTGCAAAAGCTCAATGCCAAATTCTACTTCCGATCCGAGGTATGCCGGAAGTTCTTCGAAATACATCGGAAATTCCTTCACCGTCCTCACATCATTCACGGATAATTCCTTGGCATCCAAAGCACGCAGATAAAGGCTAGGAATGCTCTGCACTTTCCGCACCAACTTCTCCGCTTTTAATGCGATACCACATTTGCCGATAGTTCTTTCGCTCACCAATCATTATGATTTCCTTATCATCCGGTCCCATCATCATTCGCTTTTCAAAGACAATCCAATTACGCCTCGATGGTTAACCAACCACCATGCCTGTAATGAGATCGAACTCACCAAAGGTAGTTCCATCAAATTTGCTAAGAATACTTCCTCTTGGATTTTAAGGGTACGTCTTTAAATATTTTATTAATAAGCATCGATCGTCCTAAAGGACCGACATCGCATCTCATTTTCGAATTTGATTCTAAATTGATTTCGGATATGGCACTAGATACATATGAATGAGTAGAGCCAATATCTATTAAGGCAATAACAGTACATCAAAATGAAGAACGTATCAGTTATCACATCAGTGCATTGCCGCCCTCATGGCGTCTAACGCATAGACCGCACCAGTCAGTCTTGCATCCAGATTTCTATTACCATTGCCTCGATTCGGTGCACCTTGACCACGACTAGCCCCATTACCACCACGACCGGTCCACGACCTCCTGGTCACTGATTACCCCGGCCTACGTGCATCATTATTACTTGACTTCTTGAGTCGATCCATTCGTCGAGGACAACTTTTGTAATCGATGTTCCATTGAACCGCATTTGTAGCATGCACCTGCTTTCCTCCAAGATTCCCCAAAATGCCTTTTCCCACACTCAAGATAATCTCGACTTCGATTATTTGCTACCGGGTTCCGCTTTGAACCGATTCATCATTTCGGTTTCTTCGGAATCTCTTGGAAGAACCAGATCGTTGTCTCTCTCTTGTTTCGGATCTTTCTGCTCGCTGCTCGAGTTCTTAGCCTCTTGGCTATTTTGGCCTTCTCCACAAGAGTCGAAAATTTCTAACTTGTCATGGAGCAATCGTAACCCTCACTCATCATTAAGTCCATCCTCAAACGCACACAACGCTCATGATCTGCTACAATTGTCCGCATAACGGCTCGACGTAAAACTCAGCTTCATATGTCGCCACGGCCTTACTTCCTTGGACAAGATTCGAAATTCCTTCCTTCGCATCTACATAGCTCGTTCCGACGATTTTCCTTGGAAGGCGGCTTTAAAGAATTCCCGCTTAATCAAGCGGCTTCAAGGTTCTCTCTAAGCAGTGAGCCACCACCGACACGCCTCATCTCTCAATAAGGATACAGCCCTCTCGCTTTTGCTCACCTGCATTCCATATCATCCATAATCCGCTCCACGCCTTGAGCCAAGATTCGCCACATTTGGAGCTACACCGAGACTCCTCCGAAAACTTCGCATTATTCGCTTTAAGTCGCTCCGAAATTGACCCACGAGTTGTTGGCCCAATTCTAGTTCCAATGACCCTTTCCAAGACTCGTAGCATTGCTTGAGTCAATGCATGATCTTCTTCCATGTGATCGCGTGATCCGGCCTCACTTTCTATTGACGCAAAAGGCCCACTTCAGCATATGATTTGGTGCTTCACCAGTAGCACCTCTGCCTCTACCACTGCCACGCTCACTGGGCCCACGACCACGCCCTCTTGTACTCATGATTGCTTGTTCGCTTATCCGATTACAAGTTTTATGAATCGTAATTTTGTTTCTGTTTATTAACGATATTTTATGAGATTTGAGATATAAAGTTGTTTTTCGCAACGTGTCCTATAGTCTCAATCTCTACGCTTTTCACATCTAAAACTAGAAGTTCTAGAGTATTCCTATGATCATATCATAGTAATCATTTAAGCAAGATATACTTACTTGACTTGTTGCCGGGATGCTTGTGGTGCCATACCGATCTTTAAAATACCATTGAGCATTTTCATACAAAATTATTTTTGAACCCAAACCACAGTAGAGTTTTTGAAACCGGCTCGATATTACTAAATGTAACACCCCAAACCCGGCCTATGCGTTGAGACTAGATTTGGTTTGTTACATGATTCAACTATTCTTAAATCCTTAATGAGTTGAAAACTACAATATTGTTTACTGAGTTTAAAATTTGTAGAGTATTAGATTTTGATAAATATTTAAAACATTAGTTGAAAATCATTGTATTATCTAAAACCGTTAGGAAATTTGTTAAAGAGTTAGCAAGAAAAGAATTATTTATAAAAGAATTCTTTATACTTTGAAAACCCAAGTTCATTTTAGTAAAGCATCATAAATCACATTTCATGATTTAAAAGCCCAAATAAAGTTTAAATTCCAACACACATAAAATCCATAAGTTATTTATAGAGGCCATTTATTACAACATCCCAAAATAGTAAAAATAATAATTAAAAGTTCGAATTTAAATAACCCTTATTTAGCAAGATGGCCTCCACGAAGTCATCCTCACCAAGTCCACATCGGTTTCCATTACCCGAGATGGAAAGAAATTAAAGGGTGAGTTACTTAGAACTCGCAGTGTAACTCACTTACCACCATTATTGGGCCGATTGTCAAGATATTATGTTGGGCTTGAGCCCAATCCGAATTCAACAATATAACATGAATAATTAATAATGCATGAAAATGAAATTCCAACCCAAACCTAATAACCATCGATAAGCAACAAGAGAGTTTTGAGAAGCTCAAGAAGGTTTTGTGAAGCTCCCATTTTGATTCACTGAGGCGGAAAGGATTTTGTCGTGTATTGTGGCGCTTCTCACACGGGATTAGGATGTGTTCTGATGCAAGATGGGAAGGTAGTTGCGTATGCGTCTCGGCAGTTGAGGCCACACGAGGTTAATTACCCGACGCATGATTTGGAGTTGGCGGTTGTAGTCTTTGTTCTTAATGTTTGGAGACATTATTTATACGGGGAAAAGTCAGTGATATACACGGACCACAAGAGTCTAAAATATCTACTGACTCAGAAAGAACTGAATTTGAGACAACGAAGGTGGATAGAATTATTGAAAGACTACGACTGTTCTATCGAGTACCACCCGGGCAAGGCAAATGTGGTGGCAGACGCTCTAAGTCGGAAAGTGGTGTCAGATTTAAGGGCGATGTTTGCACATCTTAGTCTTTATGATGACGGAAGCTTGTTGGCAAAATTACAAGTTAGGCCGACATGGTTGAGTCAAGTGAAAGAGAGGCAGTTAGTAGACGAAGATCTGAGTGTAAAGCTTCGGCAGGTGCAGAGTGGAAAATTAGAAGATTTTGGTATTAACAGCGATGGGGTCTTATGTTTCAAAGGTAAAGTCTGTATGCCAAGGGATCAGCAAAAGATTCTTCAGGAGTCGCATAGTAGCCCATATGCTATGCATCCTGGAGGAAGTAAGTTATACCGAGATTTGCGAGATCAGTTTTGGTGGCCTGGACTTAAGCGGGAAGTTACGGAGTTTGTAGAAAAGTGCTTAACGTGTCAACAAGTCAAGGTGAACATCAAGTACCTTCGGATTGCTTCACGATAAAAATTCCACAGGAAGTGGGAGAGAATCACCATGGACTTTGTTAGTAGGCTTCCTCTTACGCCTACTAAGAAAGACTCTGTATGGGTGATAGTGGACCGATTAATAAATCGCACATTTTATCCCAGTTCGGATTGATTACTCTTTGCAGAAATTGGCGAAGTTATATGTGGCTGAGATTGTGAGATTGCATGGAGTGCCGTTGTGGATTATTTCAGATAGGGATCCGAGGTTTACGTCTCGATTTTGGAAAGCATTGCATCAGGCTTTGGGCATCAGATTGGACTTCAGTACGGCATTTCATCCTCAATCGGACGGTCAGTCTGAAAGAGTAATCCAAATCTTAGAAGATATGTTAAGGGGTTGCGTGATAGATTTCAAGGGAAGTTGGGAGGAATTCTTACCGTTAGCAGAATTTGTGTACAACAACAGTTACCAAACCAGTATTCGGATGGTACCATATGAAGCACTATATGGACGGAAGTGTCGCACTCCTATGTGTTGGACAGAATTAGGGGAACGTCAGATTTTGGGTCAAAAAATAGTGTCTGAATCTGAAGAAAAGGTTAAGGTAATCCGGGCTCGATTAAAAGAAGCATCTGACAGACAAAAGTCGTACGCAGATCTAAAGCGGAAGGAAATAGAGTTTGCTGTGGGGGACCAAGTTTTCCTAAATGTTTCACCTTAAAAAAAGGTAATGAGATTTGGTCTCAAAGGGAAGCTAAGTCCCAGGTTCATTGGACCTTATTGGGTTTTGAAGCGGGTCGGATCTGTGGCATATCAGCTAGAATTACCTTCGGAGTTGAAGGAAATGCACGATGTGTTCCATGTTTCAATGTTACGCCATTATCGGTCGGATCCATCTCATGTAGTGCCAATTGAGGAGGTGGAATTAAGACCAGATTTGTCCTATGAAGAGGAGCCAATTCAAATTCTGGAGCGAGATGTAAAGGTTTTACGGAGAAAGTCAGTTCCTCTCGTCAAAGTATTATGGCGTAATCATGGATCAGAAGAAGCTTCGTGGGAACCGGAGGAAGCGATGCGGCAGCAATACCCTCACTTATTCCAGCCAGGTAATTTCGAGGATGAAATTATTTTTAAGGGGGTAGAACTGTAACATCCTGATAATTAGGGGTTATGCATCTTAATTAAATGATGTTACAAGCTTAATTATGATTGAGTATGTTCTGGAAGTTTATTTTTGAACTTCATTAATTAAGTGAATGCTTAGTGAAACTTTTAATTTCTAATAATTAAGATGGAGCTAAGCATGTTAGGCTTTAAGAAATAATGACAAGAGGTTTTAAGCATAAGTTGAGTAATTGGCAAGGTGGTTAGGATATATGGATGAGTGCTTGAGGGGAAAGGTTCGAATCCCCTAGCTAGCAAATGGGAGGATTTTATTTTTTATTTCCTTCCCTATAGTGTCGGCCAAGACCCTTCTAGAATGGATGAGCATTCTTTTAATTTTGGCTATTTGACCATATGAAAAAGGCAAGCTAAAGACTTATGGCATGGAATCAAGATAGGATGATAAGATAGGGGGGACAAAAGGCTTGATATATGGGCAATGTTTTGGAAACTTGTTCATGGTCATTTGACCATGAACCTAGTCGGTTTTAGGGGCTAAAGAGGGTGGATAATGGTGATAGCAATCTTAGGATTGATGGGGAAGAATTAAGGAGGAAAAAAGGGGATTGTGTAGGCTATTGTGTTGGCCGAATTTTGGTATGGGATTAGGGAGGTTTTAGTTGACCAAAAGGTTGTCATTTGTGCATTTTTCCTTCGTCCAATATTTTTTTTCTCATAGCCGAATTTGTCTATTGGCATTTGGTAAAAAGTTTGCTTTGTTTTGGCCTTTGCATTTTTGACCAAATAGGTACTTTTATTTCTTCTTATCCTCTCAAATTTTTATCATCTTTTGATACCAAAATATTGTCACTTTTGAGGACACTTATCCTTTTCTTCCTCTCTAGTGCTAATTCATCTTTCACCAAAAGCATTCTCTCTCATTTTCTTTTTCTTTTCATTCTATTTCTCTCTCTCTTTCCTCTCTCATAGCAAACTATCCTATAATCTTTTCACCATTTTTCTTCAATTTCTCCCTCTTGGCGAATGTGCATTGATTCCTAAACACATCTCTTTTCTTTTGAGAATCAACATCATCATTATCATCTTCTTCTTTTAATCTCTCTTTCTCTTCTCTTTTCTTCCTTTTCTTTTCCTTCTATTTTCATTTTTCTTTCTTCTTCACTCTCAACCGAAACTATTTTCCTATCAACACCAACAATCAACATCTATTTTCATCTTCTTTTGTCAAACCAAATCATCTTTCTTTTTCATCTAAATCTTTCTTTTCTTTCTTTGAAAATCAAAACCATATTAGCCATAAATCACCATCTTTTTCTCCTTTTCTTTTTGTACAAACCGAAACCACCAAATCTATTTTTATTCTTTTCTTTTTGTTTTAGGCCGAATCTTCAAGTGGGTAAGTAAGACTTTTCGTTAATCGTTTTCATTATTTCTTTTTACTTTGGCCAATTTAGAATCATGATTCTCTTATTTTCTCTCCTAGGCCGAATCCTTGAAAAGGATTTTTAAGGATCTTTGTAGAAACCAACTTTTAAGAAGTAACCTTTGAAATCATCCAAGGTAAGATTATTCCTTTTGGTTATATTAATCCTTTTAGAATGGATCACTAATCAACTTTATTTTAGGGCGATTAGCAAGGAGGTAGGGAAGGCAGGGAATTCTAGCATTGGCTTTGCTAGCAAGGATATTTTAAGAGCCAAATCTCTGCTCCTCACATAAGTTCAATATTAAGCTTGCTGATCCTAGATCCTTGACCATCTCTTCAGCTAGTTGAAACTATTGAATCTTAAAGAGGGCAATCATTTGCTCTAGTTGCTTTAAGGATTGCAGCACTTACTGTTCAAGGGAGATGCAAGATATTGAGGATGCTGCCATTAGAAAATATGCAGTAGTAGAAGTGGTAACCTAACTATGCTAAGTTGTTTTTGCAGCGTCAATGCCTTAGACTTTAGTAATGCGACAATAAGTAGTAATGAGGGAGAGGAAGTTTTGGCTGCCAGCATTTTTCTCGGTACACTAGTGCACCTCTTAAAAATGTTTCGGGCAATATTGATTCTTCTCCCCATGATGATGGAGTGTAATAAGAGCATCCTCTCCTTTGAAACAATCATATTGTGAGTTGATGGCATGAAGCGGCTCTTCAGAAAATGGTACCACATTTTCAAAATAGGATTTAAAGAAGCCCTCTCAACGGTATAGCAATCTTGACTGGAAATAGTCTAATACGTACCCTCGACACATAAATCATTCAAGACTTGAGTCAATCCATCAACAATGACATTGTCAGCGAAGGGTGTGTGTTTATCTTACATATCAGCAATTCCAAATTGGGCGTTAATATGATCTTCATCGAATGGAACTAAAGTGGCACGAACATAGAAAAAAGAGAACCAGGAATTAAAATGTAATAAAATTTACGAACAACCTTTTCGAAAATGTCCTCAGGATGCAAACAAAAAACACTCCACCTGTGCTTTTCTACGATGGAGGACACAGACTTGTCATAGCCCATGTGTGGTTCGTCCATTAACAAGAACCCTTTTCCAAAACAAAAAGGGTGCTTTAAGATGTTATTATTGTATTTTGTGGTCACAGCACTATTGGAAAAGGCTTTAGATCGGGTAGTGTTGGCCAAATTTATTAGCCTTCGAAGCAGTCTTTACTCATTCCATTGAAGGAGGATAGAAAGAAATCTCAAAAAATTATGGTCAGAGGAAATGCAAAATAAGTTGAAAAGAAAGAAATGATAAAGATGGAAACTTTGTAGGAAACATAAGAGACTAAGCAGTTGAAAAGAGGTTAGTAGAGGACATAGAATTGACAGTTTAGAAAAATGAAGCATGCAAATTAATTTTTGTGGCATGGAGAAAGGAAAAATAAGGATATTTTGGGGAGGAATGTATGGTGACCTAGCCCTAAAATAAAAGTTTTAGCTTTTCCTCTTTTAGCTATCTAAGTAACAGAATGGGCCCAACTATCTAGAAAATCTCTCCCTCTGAATTTTCTGTCTAGTCAACCCATGTTACCTTGTACCTCGACATTCATTCACCCAGTTTATCACAGCATAATTTCCTTCAAGATACTACAACAAAGTCCTCTTAGTATCACAACTGATAATCCCACACTTTTACTCTATCTCTGAAAAATCTAGAAAAAATTGCTCATTAATCAAAGATAAAAAAATGAAAAACATTAAATAATTACTAATAACATATAATAAAAACAAAATGAAAGTAAAGCAATTAAAGAAAGGAAAAATAAAAACAAAATTGCTAACTGAAACATCTCGGAGGTCAATGGATTGCTTATCACGATCTACATGAGCACCCCAGTAGTGCTTCAAGCGTTGTCCAATAACTTTGAATGTGATCCCCATTTTTAGGTCTTTGATATTAACAGATCCATGCGGGTATATTTAAGCTACTTTAAATTGACCTGACCGACGAGATTTTAATGTACCAGGGAACAATTTAAGCCTAGATTTGAACAACAACACCTGTTGCCCTGGTTCAAATTGCCTTGGCATAATTTTGTTATCATGCCAGTGCTTGGCCTTCTCTTTGTACCATTTAGCACTTTAATATGCCTGTGCCCTGAGTTTTTCCATTTCATTTAGCTCTAACATCCTTTTATGGTCAGGAGCGACCTAATCCATGTTTAGCTTTTAGCCCAAAATGTTTTGTGCTCAAGCTCAACAGGTAGGCTACATGGTTTTACAAAAACAAGCTTAAAAGGTGACATTCCCAATAGTGTTTTAAATGTAGTGCGATAGGCCTAAAAGCTTCATCCAATCTAGAGGACCAATCCTTATGAGTTAGGTTCACCACTTTTTCTAGAATCTTCTTAATTTCTCTGTTAGAAACCTTAGCTTGTCTATTTGTTTGGGGATGATATGTTGTGGCAATCTTATGTTTCACCCGACACTAATGTAAGACATTAGTCACTAGCTTGCAATCAAAATGAGATCCTTCATCACTAATAATGGCTCTAGGCGTATTAAATCTTGTGAAAATGTTATTGTGCGAGAAATTCATTATTGACTTTGCATCACTAGTAGGAAGCACAACAACTTTAACTCACTTAGATACATAGTCCACTGCAAACAGGATGTATAGGTTGGCCACTAACTATGGAAATGGACCCATAAAGTTTATTCCCTATACATCAAATAACTCAAACTCTAGAATATTTTGCAGTGACATTTTGTGTCTCTTAGATAGATTTCCTATCCTCTTAATATGGTCACATGACTGATAAAATTCATGAGCATCCTTGATCAGACTCAGTGACTAAAATCCTGACTGAAGTACTTTGGCAGCAGTTATTATTCCTCCAAAGTGTCTTCCGTAAGGATCTGAATGACAATGCTACAGAATGCTATGTATTTTGTAATTTGGGACACACTTCCTAATTATCTAATCAACACAATGCTTAAATAGGACATGTTCATCCCAATAATAATGCTTGGCATCATGAAGGAATTTTTGTCTTCTTTGGCTGCTGAGATCAGGTGGCATCACACCACTTACTAAAAATTTCACTATAAATGCATACTAAGGTAATTCCATGGCAACTAACAACTGCTCATCTGGAAAGTCTTTTTTAATAAGTTTTTCATTGTTGTCTTCATTTCTAGATTCTAACCTTGACAAATGATCAGCCACTTGATTTTCAATCACCATTCGATCTCTAATTTCCAAGTCAAACTCCTGCAACAAGAGTATCCACCTAATAAATCTTGGCTTGGTATCTTTCTTGCTCACCAAACACTTAATAGCAGAGTGATCTATGTAGACTGTGACCTTGGTACCAGCTGAATAAGAGTGAAATTTATCGAATGCAAACACTACAGCCAATAACTCCTTTTCTGTGGTGGTATAGTTAAGTTGTACATCCGTCAGTGTTTTACTCACATAATATATAGCATGTAGTACTTTATCTTTCCTTTGCCCCAACACTACTCCCACAACATAATCGTTGGCATCACACATGAGTTCAAAAGGCAATGTCCATTCCAGAGCTATTACAATTGGTGTTGCTATCAGCCATTTCTTCAATTCCTTGAAAGTAACCAAGCAATGGTCATCAAAAGTGAAAGGTTTATTTTGCTCCAGTAAAGTGCACAAGTGTTTAGATATCTTCGAGAAATCCTTAATGAATCTTCTATAAAATACCCCATGACTTAAAAAACTTCTAATACCTTAAACACTGGTGGGAGGTGGAAATTTTTCTATTACTTCAATTTTTTCTCTGTCCACTTCAATCCCTCATTACGATATCTTATGCCCCAGAACAATTCTTTCACGAACAATGAACTGACATTTTTCCCAATTCAAAACAAGACTTGTTTCTTCACAACTATACAGAACCAATTCCAGTTTTTCTAAACAATCCTCAAAATCGTTGCCAAACACAGAGAAATCATCTATGAAGACTTCAAGGAAGTTTTCCACCATGTCCAAAAATATAGCCATCATACAACGTTAGGAAGGTTGCCAAGGCATTTCATAACCAAATGACATCCGTCTAAATGTAAAAGTTCCATATAGACATGTGAAAGTGGTCTTCTCTTGGTCATTAGGAGCAATGACAATCTGATTATACCCTGAATAACCATCCAAAAATAATAGAAAGCTTTCCCAACTAATCTATCTAACATCTGATCAATAAATGGTAGAGGAAAATGGTACTTCCTAGTTGCCTTGTTAAGCTTGAGATAGTCCATGCATGATAGTGTGTCAGAGTCTTAAAATTTATAAAAAGAATGATCGAACTTGGAAACTAACTAACACAACGATAGAGGCAAGCGCACCTATCGAAAAGTACTAATACTAACTTCCTTTTTATTATCTAGCCTAAGAATTAAGGGATTTGTTTATCTAATCTAAAATTAACTAATTACTAAGCTAAAGATGCTAAGACAAAGAAGGAATTGGGGAAAGACTTGAGGGGAAAACCGATTGATTTAGATAATACCCAAGGAAGAATCCACCTAGACTTCACTTGTTATCTAACTCTGAACCAGACGATTTATTCACTTGACTTGATCCGTAGGATTCCCTAAGTTATATTAATACCTCTTTCGAGGCTACTAACGTCTAACCCTAGGTTGATTAATTGAAATTTCATTCTAATTAAAACCCCTAGAATTGCATTAACTCAATCTATGGACTCCCATATTAGGTTTGACCCTAATCCGACAAATTTACGTCATCCTATTTCTAGGGTTGTATTCAACTCCGCTTAACTATGCTAGGTCTACTCTTAGGCAGGGACTTTTGCTCCACCACCGAAGCACATCAATACTTGAATCAGTATCCTGGAAAGACCAAAACAAGATTTAAGAATACATAGTTAAGAACAAATAAAGTATTTATCATACAACTCAGATAACAATAACAAGATCCATCTTAGGTTTCATCCCCCTCAGGTATCTGAGGGTTTAGTTCATTATTATAAAAGAAAACATCTCAGAAGAAAATATAAAACAAAACATAAGAAAAACCCTAAAACCCTTGAAGGAATTGAAGGAGAGTTTCTCCATCTTGAGTATGATTCTGGCTTCTTGAGATGAATCAACTGGCTTTCTTCGAGTAAATCCATGTATTCATCTCTCCTGGCTCGACTCCTTGGCCTCACTGAATGCCCCAAAAAAGCCCTGACATAAGGCTTCTATCGAACTCTCGTCGAACCCCCTCTAAGTTGCCTCATAGGGTGTTTATATAGGCTACGAGATGCCTTACTTGGCTCGAAAGTATTCTAATTCGAATAGAATTCTTCTTTTTCTGGCAGAATACGCCCATGGCACACGCCTGCAGTGTGATTCTTGCCAGCCGTGTTTGGGTCTGTTGATAAGGCACAATCGTGCATTTCGGGGTCCAGGCCGTGTTCAGCTCTTCTTAAGAGGCACGGTCGTGTGGTCTTGGGCCCAAGCCGTGTGGATTTCATGCTTTGGCCCATTTTCTTCTTTTTCGGCCCGTTTCTTGTTCTTTTCATCCTCTGGTGCTCTCCTAAGTACAAAACATGAAAACAAAGGATTAGGAGCACCTATTTCCATAATTAAAGGGAAAAATCATCCAAAAGTATGTTAAATGTGAGATTAAAATATGTTCATTTTACAGTTTATCAAATACCCCCACACTTAAGCTTTTGCTTGTCCTCAAGCAAAATTCTCAACTCACAATTAAAATGAACTTCCTCAATTCATAATATTCATTGATAATGCCTCATTATAATTCATAGATAATTTATACATGGATAATTCAACTCAAAGAGTCTTAAAGATTCAAACAATCAAAGTCATGAGTTTTTAGCATGAAAACATAGGTGTTTTCCCCTTATCCGAATAATTAACTTTAATTCAAAATCGACAAAAGTTGACATCCTCACTAAAGATTCACTCAAATCACTCAAGGTGTTTAAGGTTCAAAAATTAAGCGCTCAAATGTCAAACATGAAAAGTTAATCCCATAGGCTTGCCTGAAATTCAAGTCTCTACCACTATAAAATGAGATGATACACAAATCAAAATGTCTTTTAAGGGTTGTAACAGGGCTTAGGTTAACGGTGTAGATAAAGGCTGAATTAGAAGGGTTACAATCGACATTGAATTGACAATTACCTAACTAGAAAAATGACTAATAACATGTAACATCCTAAAAAGGGCCTATGCATTTTGGCCTAAATTGTACGAAAAGACATGTTTTATGTGTTTTGGAATAAATTTGGAATGATTTTGGAAACCTGAGAATGTATGGAAAGGTTACGTTGAAAGTAGGAAAATGACCATTTCTGGAAACCTAAGAAAATTAGGAAAGTGAACATTTTGGAAACCTAAGTAAATTAGGAAAGTGAACATTTTGGAAACTATTCTAAAAGAGGAAACTAAACATTTTGGAAACCTAGGAAATGTCAAGTTTACAGAGCCATGAAAATTTTTGAAACTTAAAATGACCCCGAAATGTCAAATTTTAAAGTTCAAAGGGAACTTAGGGCCAGTGACCCTAAAATATAAAGTATGTGAAATTTGACCCATTAACGGACTTGGAAAAGTGGCTCAAGATGCCAGTTAAGGCCTCGTGAAATGGCCCACATGCAAGGGTGTTGGGCTTGAGTTCGAGTCACATAAGAAGCAAATAAAATAAGTTTTATTTTGCTTCTAGAAGCCAAGAGGTGGACGGCACAAGGCTTGCAAAAGAGGAGTTTCACTCTCTTTAAAATTGGCTAAATAGGTGGATAAATGAAGAATTATTCTTTAATTAGGAAAATAAGGAAGAGTGGTGGCCAAGTTAAGGATTCTTGGCCTAGTAATTTCGGCTATAAAAGGATGAGACTAGGGCCATTCATTATTCATTCTCCTCTCTCTTTCCTCTCCGCCGAATATTCTTCTTAAGCCTCCATTCTTTTCTTCTTTTCTTTTAGCCTCCTAGCCGATTTCTTCTAAGCCTATTATTCCTCTCTTCTTTCATCTTTGAAATCGAATACATAAGGGAATCATAGCCAATTTTTCATCAAGTCTCTAAGCCGAATCTCTGAAGGTTAAAGTGAAGGTGCAATCGATTCCTTCAAATAAGGGTAAGATCCAAGTTTGGTTTCCATTCTTTTATATTTTAGACTTATCGAACTCTAGGGCTAATCCCATTAATGTTCATGGTTACCAAAACTTTGAAGAGATCTTTCGGGATTTACTAAGTGTAGGCTACAAGGAAGGAGAAGTTCTTTTCCCGAAGGTACACCATAGGTCGCGTGTTCCCTAGTTATTCGGTGAGTTTCGGGATTTAAAATCCACAAGGTAAGTGTCTATAGCTTTCGGCTAAGGCCTATTTTGATAATTAGATCTAATTCTTGTTTGTTTAAAAGCGAAACTAACCCCGATGAGATTTAGTGCTTGGTCGAATACAAGGAGGAGCATAGCATAGATTTGAGATTTGATTAGTATTGAAATCGGCAACAAGGTAAGTTTTAAGAATACTAATCCTACTAGGATTTGGATTTATGGTCAAATGGTTTTTATTAAAGTAGTAAGTGATTAATCAAATGTAGGAATTGAGATCTAAAGCAATAGATCGGGTTTTGGGATTTCAAGGAATTGATAAGCAAATCGGTGTGTACCCTACACTAAATCTTAATAGATTTATGGCTTAAACTTGATATATGTGTTAATATGAAAGTGTAAGAATATGGCTAAGGTACCGTGTGTACACCACACTAATCCTAATAGATTTATGGCTTAAATATGATATATATGTTAATATGAAAGTGTAAGAATGTGGCTAAAGTACCATATTATGGTACAAAGTACTGTGCACGCGTTTCCTACTCCTACTAGGATTTCAAAATATGCTATATTTAACATGTGAAAAGTGATGTGAAAGTGAAATTAAATATGATATGCATGATATGTATAATTTAGGGCATTCAAGTTAATTGAGAAAGGGAAGTGAATGTGATGACTTCGGTCTCACTAAGTGAATGTGATGACTTTGGTCTCACTAAGTGAAACGTGATTTACTTCGGTCTCACTAAGTGAAACGTGATGATTTCGGTCTCACTAAGTGAATGTGGTGACTTGGTCACATTAAGTGAATGTGGTAACCCGGTTACATTATCTGAAAGTGGTGGCTATGCCACAATATTATAAGTGGGCGATGAGCACATCGATTGCGGCAAATAACCGATGGTGTGTAGCGGATGGAGGGTTGACTTAGTAGTCCCACGGTGTGCGAGGTTGGTGCGGGTGGAGTGTAGCGGATGGCATATAGGTTTGGGTTTGGGTTTGCATCATTGTCTTGAATTTTTATATGAATATGATATGAATGGTGTGCCTATTTCTATTATGTTTTGGTGTTGGTTACACATTGAGTCTATCGACTCACCCCATTGTGGGAACATGTTTGGTGATGAGCGAAGAATGGATCGACGGCGAGAACTTGTGGTGGCCATGTTCACTTGAAGTTTAATCTTATTTGAATCTTTATTTTATTTTAAGTCTTGTACAATTTTATTTTGGGATTCATTTTATGTAATAAGGCCATCGTGATTTATTCTTATTTCGCTTTAATTACATGTTATGAATTTAGGGCTTTACAAAGAATAAGCCCATTTAATTTAAAATAAGTTTAAATATTTTATCACCAAAACAAATGGGTTTTTGTTATAAGATAAATTTGTTTTCAACTCGAGCCCAACCCACAACAAACTATCTTTCAAAACACACAGCTTTCAAAGTATTCGAATGAATTTTGAACCAAGTTACTCGAGGAACATACCGATCCGGTCCATTCTCGTGGGCGGGTGTGGGTGTTTCATTTTGTATCGAGCCCGCTTTTAAACTCTCTACTGTGGCCTAAGGCCCAAAATGTTTTTCAAATAAGCCCAAATGAGTTTTATGGAAATATTTCAAAGTAGACAGGTTTGATGGCATGGCACCTAAGTCTCCAATTCCATGATCCACCAGGTAAGTACCTCTATCTATCTGTGTGATTATGTGAATTATAGAAGGGTAGAAAAGGAATGGAACGTAGAATAGCATGATAAGAACTTGAACCCTAAGATTAGTCTACTCAAATACTAATACATAAGACTTAATACACTAAACAAACCTATGGCTAAGTCAATCAAGTTAGGGTGTGGCAACCATGGTACGCATGTCAGGATTGGATTCGAAGAGCTTGGTATTTAAGCGGTCCTAGTGACTCACTTCCTCTTGCAGAATCCTACAGTGCGTAGCTTCTGTTCACCCTAACCTGAGGATTTAGTGGGTGTGGCAACCTCAGACGCATGTCAGGAATGGTTTCAGAGGAGCTTGGTACTTAAGCGATCCGTGACTCACCTCCTCTCCACTCGAATCTCGCCTGGTGCGTAGCTTTGGTTCATACGACCAAGGAGGCTCGGTCATAGGCTAAACCCAATAACTAAAACCCGAAAGGGAACTAGCCATTTTTTTTAGAACCCTAATATAAAAAAAATTCTCAAAATCATATGTTCTCTCTTTAATTCACGAAAATTATTTCTTTTTACACAAATTTTTGAAAAAAATCGAATTACAAAAATACCCCTAGTGGTAAAATTACAAAATGCCCTTGGTTTATGAAATTTCTAAATACCCACAGTTCTTATCAAAATTTCACTACTTTACTTAAAGGAACCCTAAATTTACAAAATATCAAAATACCTTGATTATGAAAAAAAATATTATTACGAAATTACCCTATCCCGCAAATTACCGAAATACCCCAAGTTACAAAATTACGAGCGACCACGATTTTCAAAATTTTTAAACAAAGACCAATTTGGAAAATAAATTCTCAAAAAGAACCTCAAGTTTTGCAAATTTTAAAATACCCTTGATTTATTAAGATTTATAAATTTACCTCGGTTTATTACCAAATACCCTCGTAATTTTAAAATTTACGAAATACCCCGGATTTCAAAAATTACCAAAATACCCTTATTGACAAAATCACCAAGGAACCTTATTTTGACAAATTACGAAAATACCCACGTAGGGCAAATTACGAAAATACCTGGGTAGTGGAAAACATCAACAATGAAAACTACAACATTTCTCGAATGAACGAAAGTTCATAATTGATTGATGGATGTATGAATGTAAAGACTGTGCATGTATGAATACTGAAAGAACCATTTCTAAAAAATTCTTTCCATAAAACTTCTTCGCGGTTAATCGGTGAAACAAATTTTTTTATACATAAAACTTCTTAATCGATTAAATCGCGACGTTAGAAATGAGTTCTAAGGGCGTGAACTTAGAGGTTGTGCCTGGAAAGTATGATAGTTCTTTGAGATCAGAGTGCATAGCAATAGCGTAGTGTAGTGAGTTAGACTATATGGATGAACGATAGTAAGTAATTTCGAGGACTAAATTATTTTAAGGGGTAGAACGTAACATCCTAAAAGGGCCTATGCATTTTGG
Organism: Gossypium rotundifolium; assembly: GCA_025506655.1. Classification (NCBI taxonomy): domain Eukaryota; kingdom Viridiplantae; phylum Streptophyta; class Magnoliopsida; order Malvales; family Malvaceae; genus Gossypium; species Gossypium rotundifolium. The sequence goes on along the minus strand of CP106728.1, from coordinate 117,808,497 downwards.
CCTAAATTGTACGAAAAGACATGTTTTATGTGTTTTGGAATAAATTTGGAATGATTTTGGAAACCCGAGAATGTATGGAAAGGTTACGTTGAAAGTAGGAAAATGACCATTTCGAAACCTAAGCAAATTAGGAAAGTGAACATTTTGGAAACCTAAGTAAATTAGGAAAGTGAACTTTTGGAAACTAAGCCAAAGAGGAAAGTAAACATTTTGGAAACTATGCTAAAAGAGGAAACTAAACATTTTGGAAACCTAGGAAATGTCAAGTTTACAGAGCCGCGCGAAAATTTTTGGAAACTTAAAAATTACCCCGAAATGTCGAATTTTAAAGTTCAAAGGGGAACATAAGGCCAGGTGACCCTAAAATATAAAGTATGTGAAATTTGACCCATTAACGGACTTGGAAAAGTGGCCTGAAGATGCCACTTAAGGCCTTAGGAAATGGCCCACATGCCAGGGTGTTGGGCTTGAGTTCGAGTCACATAAGAAGCAAATAAAATAAGTTTTATTTTGCTTCTAGAAGCCCAAGAGGTGGACGGCACAAGGCTTGCAAAAGAGAAGTTTCACTCTCTTTAAAATTCGGCTAAATAGGTGGATAAATGAAGAATTATTCTTTAATTAGGAAAATAAGGAAGAGTGGTGGCCAAGTTAAGGATTCTTGGCCTAGTAATTTCGGCTATAAAAGGATGAGACTAGGGCCATTCATTATTCATTCTCCGTCTCACTTTTCCTCTGCCGAATATTCTTCTTGAGCCTCTATTCTTTTTCTTCTTTTCTTTTAGCCTCCTAGCCGATTTCTTCTAAGCCTATTATTCCTCTCTTCTTTCATCTTTGAAATCGAATACATAAGGGAATCATAGCCGATTGTTCATCAAGTCTCTAAGTCAATCTCTCAAGGTTGAAGTGAAGGTGCAATCAATTCCTTCAAATAAGGGTAAGATCCAAGTTTGGTTTCCATTCTTTTATATTTTAGACTTATCGAACTCTAGGGCTAATCCCATTAATGTTCATGGTTGCGAAACTTTGAAGAGATCTTTCAGGATTTACTAAGTGTAGGCTACAAGGAAGGAGAAGTTCTTTTCCCGAAGGTATACCATAGGTCGCGTGTTCCCTAGTTATTCGGTGAGTTTCGGGATTTAAAATCCACAAGGTAAGTGTCAATAGCTTTCGGCTAAGGCCTATTTTGATAATTAGATCTAATTCTTGTTTGTTTAAAAAGTCGAAACTAACCCCTGATGAGATTTAGTGCTTGGCCGAATGCAAGGAGGAGCATAGCATAGATTTCGGGATTTGATTAGTATTGAAATCGGCAACAAGGTAAGTTTTAAGAATACTAATCCTACTAGGATTTGGATTAATGGTCAAATGGTTTTTTTTTATTAAAGTAGTTAGTGATTAATCAAATGTAGGAATTGAGATCTAAAGCAATAGATTAGGTTTTCGAGATTTCAAGGAATTGATAAGCAAATCAGGTGTGTACCCTACACTAAATCTTAATAGATTTATGGCTTAAACTTGATATATGTGTTAATATGAAAGTGTAAGAATGTGGCTAAGGTACCGTGTGTACACCACACAAATCCTAATAGATTTATGGCTTAAATATGATATATATGTTAATATGAAAGTGTAAGAATGTGGCTAAAGTACCATATTATGGTACAAAGTACTCAGGTACGTTTTCCTACACCTACTAGGATTTCAAAATATGTTATATTTAACATGTGAAAAGTGATGTGAAAGTGAAATTAAATATAATATGCATGATATGTATAATTTGGGGCATTCGGGTTAATTGAGAAAGGGGAAGTGAATGTGATGACTTCGTTCTCACTAAGTGAATGTGATGACTTTGGTCTCACTAAGTGAAACGTGACGACTTCGGTCTCACTAAGTGAAACGTGATGACTTCGGTCTCACTAAGTGAATGTGGTGACTTCGGTCACATTAAGTGAATGTGGTAACTTCGGTTGCATTATCTGAAAGTGGTGGCTATGCCACAATATTATAAGTGGGCGATGAGCACGTCGACTGCAGCGACTGCCTTCGATGGTGTGTAGCGGATGGAGGTTGACTTAGTAGTCCCCACGGCAGTGTTGGTACGGGTGGAGTGTAGCGGATGGCATATAGGTTTGGGTTTGGGTTTGCATCATTATCTTGAATTTTATATGAATATGATATGAATGGTGTGCCTATTTCTATTATGTTTTGGTGTTGGTTACACATTGAGTCTATCGACTCACCCTGCTGGGAACATGTTTCGTGATGAGCAAAGAATGGACCAGACGGCAGAACTTGTGGTGGCCATGTTCACTTGAAGTTTAATCTTATTTGAATCTTTATTCTATTTTAAGTACTGTACAATTTTATTTTGGGATTCATTTTATGTAATAAGGCCATCGTGACGATTCTTATTTCGCTTTAATTACTATGTTATGAATTTAGGGCTTTACAAAGAATAAGCCCATTTAATTTAAAATAAGTTTAAATATTTTGTCACCGAAACAAATGGGTTTTTGTTATAAGATGAATTTGTTTTCAACTCGAGCCCAACCCACAACAAACTATCTTTCAAAACACACAGCTTTCAAAGTATTCAATGAATTTTGAACCGGTTACTTGAGGAACATACGGATCCGGTCCATTCTCATGGGCCGTGTGTGTGTTTCATAACATGCATAATTACATCAACTGAAAAATTGTAATACCAATAATACGAGCTTTTTCTTCAAGATGTTGAAATTAAATGAATAAGCTCACTTAATTATAGGACTAATAGTGATTATACTTCGAATTTTTTTATTTTTTATTTTATTTTACCAAAACAAATCAATATAAAATAAAATGTTAACAACTGAAATAATATAATTAGGCAATTGATCAAATCAAGTCTCGATAGAAGGGTAGTCAAAAGGAATGGTGATAACAAATACAAGATGGGTTTCGGGTTAATATTTGTGGGTTGAGTCAATAAGAGGGTTGTTAGGATCAATGGGGTTCACTAGGGGTCAATTATGAGGGTAGGCTTTTATTGGAGTAAGTAGGTTAAATCCTAAGTGCCATAATCATCTCTGTATATCAAATCAATAATATGGTCTCGACATGTATAATCGAAGTAAGTTCTAGAATAATAAATCAATGTTGACACACTCATAATCAATAAAAGTGAGCACGAAAAGAATGTATGCTCTAAAAGGCTCAAAATCTCACAAAAATTATGGGTTTTTGATATCAACTTTGTAAATTTCAAACTTCAAGGTAACAATTAGATTCAGGTAGACAACCTAACAACATTTTTAATTTTTTGAAAATAGACTCATCATACTTGATTCTCTAGTATCTTGAAGTTTAAATCATCATTGCACAATTATCAATGAATTAATCTAAAACATATCAATAAAATCATGAATCAATAGAATTTCATTCTAATTAGTGATATGAGAAAATTACTTTAAGACGTAAAATCATTCGTGGATTTGAGAATAATGCAAAAAGTTAGGCACTTTTTCTAAATAATTTTCACCCCCCACACTTAATATGTACATTGCCCTCAATGTACAAAGATAGATAATAATCATATAATAAGAAAATCAAAAGTGAGGGAGAGAAGTGAAACTTCCTGAATTTTGGATGAGATCCTCGAGTTGGCAGTGGTTGTGGTGTGCTGGCCGCTGACAATCTCTGCACTAGATGAAGAAATTGGGTAACTCGTGAAGAATTAGCCAGGAAATAGTAATAATAATTCAAAAATACAAATTATATATTTAAAGAAAAGACAAATAGAAAGAAAGAGTGTAGAAAGGGAAATAAGACTAAAAGAACCAATTACTGGACCTAAAGGTCCTTATTGTTAGATGGTTTGCAAGGTGGGTGTGATTTCTAAGGCCATGGTGTGTGATTCCCTAGCAGCCTTTAGAACCTAAAACCAAGAAACTAAAATGAAATAAACTAAATTAAGCATAAGAAAGTCAAAGAGAAGGAAAAGAAAAGAGAAGAGAAAAGAAAAATAAAAGCTAAATGGCCTCAAAGACCCTTGGCTTGTCGAGTGGATGAAGCGGCCGGCATGAAATTATGTTGATTAGTCTAGCACAGGGAGAGGGGCTAGGATCTTTTCATTTCTTCAACATTGTTGAAGAGTAGATTAAGATTTTAGCGAATGAAGAAGGAGGAAAGTGAAGATGGAGGGAGGGAAGAGTGAATGAGGAGTGGGTGAGAAGGGGAGAGGGGTGTTTTAAATACAAACTTTTAGTTCTGGTACATCCCCACACCCATGTCCCATGGGCATATTGTGTCCCACGGCCATGTGGTGGTTCAATAGCTTCTCCCACGCCTTGTGTTGGATTGCCACCCCCGTGTTGGTTCAACAGTGTCGGCCATGGCTGTGTTGTACGGCCGTGGTGTTAGTTGAGTCTGTGATTTGAAAATGTTTATCTCGTCCTGTTTCGTACTATCTTTTCCATGCCAGAGCTAACATTCGTAGTATCCACACGGCCACAGCCATGTCCACGACCGTGTGTAAGGTCATGTGGTGTGGAAATCTGCTCTTCATTAACTTGGTTAGTTTGTAGTTAGGTGCTAAAAGAAAAGAAATAAAAATAAATAGGGTTAGTGCTTGGGTTGCCTCCCGAGAAGTGCTCGTTTAAAGTCTTAAGCTAGACTTACCTCTCATTTATACCTTCACGGTGGTTTAAGGAGTGAAAAATCCTTTTTCATGCTATCATCATATAATTTGAGTCAAGTGGAGTTTACTTTAAAAGTACCGAAAGTAGAATTACTTACATCGACTGTTTCGTAAGGGAAAACATTAAATACCGTAAAGGGGATATATTCGTTTGTCTTCAGGTTTGATGTGGTGATTCGCGGGTCTATTCTATCTAATAGTCCCTGATCTCCTATTTTTAAGTGATTTGATGTCCCTTTAAGTTCTTCTAAGGGTTCTTTCGATTTCACTTCGTGTGGTTTTGATTTCTCCTTGAAATGTGTCTCCCACTTATCTAGCTCATCGGTCTGAAGCCGTCGTTCCTCATGAGATATTTCCTTGTTGGTACGAGCTATAGGATCTGGCTCTTTAGTGTAATTTCATGGTGCTTCCTGAAAAGAAAGTTTAACTGAATGCTTATCAACAGAATTTACGTCATCACATTTCTCACTCGATGTCCTAGTTGAGTCAAGAGCTTGAAGACTAATTGATTCGTCACCTACACGAAGTATGAGTTCACCTGTTCTAACATCAATTTTAGATCTAGCAGTTGCTAGAAAAGGTCTTCCTAAAATTAAGGGGATACTATTGTCTTCATCCATATCTAAAACAACGAAGTCTACGGGGAATACGAATTTGTCAACTTTAACTAGTACATCTTCAATTATACCCTTAGGAATTCGAATAGTCTTATTAGCTAGTTGAATACTCATCCTAGTTTGCTTGGGTTTCCCTAGACCTAGCTATTTAAACATTTTAGATGGCATAACATTGATGCTTGCCCCTAAATTAGCTAAAGCATTAGCAACAGATAAACTACCAATTAAACATTGAATTGAAAAACTCCCTGGATCTTTTAATTTCCATGGTAGTTTGTTCTGTAACATTGCCGAGCACACTGCGTTTAGTTCCATATGTGACTCCTCATCTAACTTTCGCTTGTTCGTTAAGAGCTCTTTTAAAAATTTCCTTGAATCTGGCATCTGCGAAAGAGCTTCAAGAAGCGGTAAGTTAATATGTAGTTTCTTTAAGAGTTTAAGGAACTTACCAAACTGTTCTTCTGTGTCATCTTCCTTCATCACATTGGGGTAAGGTATACGAGGTTTGTATTCTTTAATTATCGATTTTGGTTTTTCTTGGCTTACCTTAACCTTACCTTCACTCACCACAGGTTCTTGCCTTGGCTCATATTCAGATTCTACTAACCCTTCACTGTCATGAGCTGTTATGGCTTGAATTTGCTCTTTTGGGTTAGTCTCAGTCTTGCTTGGCAAGCTACCTAGTGGTCGTTCAAAGATCAGCTTAGCGAGTTGCCCTAACTGGTTCTCAATTCCTTTAATCGATGCTTGTTGATTTTTAAGTGTTGTCTCGGTGTTTTGAAAATGAGTTTCAGACACCGCTATGAATTTTATCAGTATCTCTTCATGGTTTGACTTCTTTTCCTGTGGGTAGGGCTGTTGTTGGAAGTTTGGAAGGGGTGGTTTTTGTCTCTGATTTCCTTGGCCACCGCACGAGAAATTGGGGTGGTTCCTCCAACCTGGGATTATAAGTATTACTATAAGGGTTATTTTAAGATCTAAAATTGTTACCTGTATAGTTTATTTGTTCGCTTTCCATGCCCGGATTGTAGGGTGGGTACTCAGGATTCGCCACACCTTCTATATTTGAATCGCATTGCATGACTAAATGTACCTGTAAAGAACCACACAAACCATCAATCTTTTTATTCATCATCTTTACCTGATTTGGTAGCATGGTGACTGTGTCGAGGTTGAAACTTCTAGCTATTTTAGTTGGCCTTGTCCTTGTAACTTGCCACTGATAGTTGTTCAGTGACATATCCTCTATGAATTCATAAGCCGCTTCAGAATTCTATTATTTAGGGTTCCGTCGGCGGCTGAATCAATCAACTGCCTGGTTGAAGGATTCACACCGTTGTAAAAAGTTTGGACCTGTAGCCACAAGGGTAAACCATGGTATGGGCACCTTCTCAACAAATCCTTGTATCTCTCCCATGCATCGTATAATTTTTCTAAGTCCATCTGCACAAAAGAAGAGATATCATTCCTTAATTTGGCCGTTTTGGCCAGCAAAAAATATTTCAGTAAAAAATTTTCGGTCATTTGGTCCCATGTAGTGATTGATCCTCATGGAAGAGAATGTAACCACTATTTGGTTTTATTTCTCAAATAAATGGGAAATAATTGAAGATTAATGGCATCATCGAAATGCCATTTATTTTGAAGGTATCACTAAATTCTAGAAAATTTGCTAAATAAGTATTTGGGTCTTCGTCCTGCAAACCATCAAATTGAACAAACTGTTGAATCATTTGTATAGTGTTAGGTTTCAATTCAAAATTATTAGCGGCTATAGTAGGCCTAACAATACTCGATTCAGCTCCTGTTAAATTAGGTTTAGCATAATTATACATGGTTCTAGGAGCATGATGATCAGCTACTTCCTAAGGTAGCAGATTATTCTCAGCCATCCCTTCGGTGGTATTAGTTTTGTCCTCTTTCTCTTCTTGTATGTAATTTAAGCCTCATCTTACTTCTTTACTATTTTTACGTACGATTCCTTCAATATCACTGTCATAAAGTAGTGGTCCTATCGAGTTCCTTCTAGTCATAAATTAGAGGTACCTGCTAGGAAAAGAGAAATAGAAAAAGAAAATTCAGAAAAGTAAAAATATAGTTTAATTGCAAAAAAAATTATGGCTAAAGTAATAAAAATTTAGCGTTCTTAATATTTCAGTCCCCCGGCAACAGCAACAAAAGCTTGATCATTTGTCAGAGTCTTAAAATTTTATAAAAAGAATGATCGAACCTGGAAACTAACTAAGACAACGATGGAGGCAAGCGCACCTATCAAACAGTGGTATAGTTTAGTGGCAACACCGGATTGTCGAACCCAAAGGAACCAAAAGTACTAATACTAACTTTCTTTTTATTATCTAGCCTAATAATTAAGGGATTTGTTTATCTAATCTAAAATTAACTAACTACTAAGCTAAAGATGCTAATACAAAGAAGGAATTGGGGAAAGACTAAAGGTGAAAACCGATTGATTTAGACAATACCCGAGGAAGAATCCACCTAATCTTCACTTGTTATCTAACTATGAACCAGACGATTTATTTACTTGACTTGATCCGTAGGATTCCCTAAGTTATATTAATACCTCTTTCGAGGCTACTAACGTCTAACCCTAGTTTGATTAATTGAAATTTCTTTCTAATTAAAACCCCTAGAATTGCATTAACTCGATCTATGGACTCCCATATTAGGTTTGACCCTAATCTAACAAATTTACGTCATCCTATTTCTAGGGTTGCATTCAACTCCGCTTAACTATGCTAGATCTGCTCTTAGGCAGGGACTTTTGCTCCACCACCTAAGCACATCAATACTTGAATCAATATCCGAAATACCAAAACAAGATTTAAGAACACATAGTTAATAACAAATCAAGTATTTATCATACAGCTCAGATAACAATAACAAGATCCATATTAGGTTTCATCCCCCTCAAGTATCTGAAGGTTAGTTCATAATTATAAAAGAAAACATCTCAGAAGAAAATATAAAACAAAACATAAGAAAAACCCTAAAACCCCCTAAAGGAATTGAAGGAGAGTTCCTTCATCTTGAGTATGATTCTGGCTTCTTGAGATGAATCAATTGGCTTTCTTTGAGTAAATCCCTGTATTTAGCTCTTCTGGCTCGGCTCCTTGGCCTAGATGAACGCCCTAAAAAAGCCCTGACAGAAGGCTTCTGTCACACTCTCGAACCCTCTCTAAGTTGTCTCATAGGGTGTTTATATAAGCTTCGAGATGCCTTACTTGGCTCGAAAGTATCCTAATTCGAATAGGATTCTTCTTTTCTATGACAGGGCCATACCTATGGCACACACCCATGTGATTTTCGCAAGGTCGTGTTTGGGCCTATTGATGAGGCACGATCGTGCATTTCGGGTCCAGTTGTGTTCGGCTCTTCTTAAGAGGCACAGTCGTGTGGATTTCATGCTTTGGCCCATTTTCTCCTTTTTTGGCCTGTTTCTCATTCTTTTCATCCTCCGGTGCTCTCTTGAGTACAAAACATGAAAACAAAGGATTTGGAGCACATATTTCCATAATTAAAAGGAAAAATCATCCAAAAGTATGCTAAATGTGGGATTAAAATATGTTCATTTTATAGTTTATCAATGCATACTCTCCATCTCGTGATAGTACAAGTCAAAATGAGCTCATTGTTATCATTTCTCACTAATGTGACACCTCCTTTCTTGGGCACACATTGTACAGGACTCACCCATGAGCTATCTAATATTGGTAAATAATGCCAACATCAAGCCACTAGATAATCTTTTTCGTGAAAACTTCTTTCATGATTGGATTCAGTCTTCTCTGCTATTCAATAAAATTACTATGGCAATCTTCCAACAAAATTTTGTGCATGCAGAGAGTAGGGCTAATTCCCTTTATATCAGCAAGGGTCCTTCCTAATGCCTTCTTAGATTGTCGATGGACTTTTAACAACTTGACCTCTTGCTCGAGTATCAATTTCGTAGAAATTACTACCAGAAAAGTGTTTTTGTCTCCCAAATATACATATTTTAAATGTTGTGGCAAAGGTTTCAACTCCAGTGTGGGAGGTTCCTCTATAGAAGGTTTAGGAGGATTAAAAAAGTGACCTGATAAATCAAAGGACTCAAACTTCTTCCCTGGTCTATCCACAAACTGCTTTGCTTCCATAATTTCACCAATGTCTTAAAAAATTATTACGTCACTTCGCTCAAGTGAGTCTTCATCACTATTAGAATTGCTGTGGCAAAATTTTGCAATTCCTACCTCTAATGTTGTTTCTGTCAACCCAATGGCATGGTTTTCTTCATTCTCATCAGCACACTTCAAAGCATCAAATACATTGAATGTAATCTATTGATCATTTACCCTCATGGTCAGTTTGCCTTTCTGCACATCAATTAAAGTCCTGCTAGTAGCAAGAAAAGGTCTTCTCAGAATAATTGGCACATACTGGTCAGCTTTATATTCTAAAATAAGGAAATCTGCAGGAAAAATAAATTTATCTACTCTTACCAGCACGTCTTCAATTTTACCTTCCAGATGTGCGTAGGATCGATCAACCAATTGCAACGTAATCGTAGTAGGTCTTGCTTTTCCAATTCCCAGCTTCTTAAAAATAGACATAGAATTAGATTTACACTCCTCCTAAATCACATAATGCCTTACTAACATAATCAATTCCAATTGAACATGGGATAGTGAAACTCCCTGGGTCCTTCAACTTTGTAGGTCATTTATTCATCAATATTGTTGTGCATCCTTCAGTGAGAGCAACAGTGTGCATCGTGAGAGTAACAGTCTCAAATTCTCCCAATATGTGCTTCTTTAACAATATATCTTTCATAAATTTTACATAATTGGTCATTTTCTCCAAAGCTTCTACTAGAGGTATGTTGATATGAAGTTGTTTCAAAACATCCAAAAGTTTTTTAAACTGAACATCTTGTTTAGAATTTTGGAATCTCTAAGGAAAAGGTAGAGGCGGTCTGTAACATCCCAAAATTTGAGTATTGATATGATGCATGTTTTGGTGCTTAACTTGTGTATAATTAAGACTTTGCATGTTTAGTATAGTCTTGAGAAGACTTGAGAACTATTCAAAATTTGAATAAATTTTAGTAAGGAGTATTTAATTTAAGTAGAGCAAGTGACCTTGAGGTTTAAGTAAGTTTAAGCGTCAAAAACTAGCATAAGATAAGCTAGTAGCAAGGTGGTGTTGGCGCATGCATGTTTGCTTGAGGGGAGAGGTTCGAATCTCCTAGCATGCAATTTGAAAGCTTTTATTTTTGCTTTTCCTTAGTAAGTGTCGGTCATGGATAAGGATTAGATGAGTTGGATTAATTTTTTTATGGCAAGAAGACCATGGGAAAAGGGCAAGTGATAACTTAGGGAAAGGAATCATATGGAAAAGGCATGTAAGGGGGGCATAAGGCTTAAAACAAGGGGAGATGTTTTAGAAAGTTTGGGTGGCTCAACTTTGACCATTTGGCCATGCACTTGGATGGTTTTAGGGGCTAGAGGGATGGCCGAATTTTTTGTTAGCATTTGGTAAGGTAGGTGCTAGTTTTGGTCATTTTTCATTTTGGCATTTTGGTGTATCAATAGCTTTCGTCTCCAAAGTCTTTCTCTCCAAATTCTTCTCCCTAGCCGAATGTGTCTTGAGTAATAGGTAAAATTTGTGTTTTGTTTTGGCCATTGCATTTTGACCATCTCGGTATTATCTTTCATTCTCCCCAAAAATCTTTTCCTCCTTGTGCCGAAACCATTCAATCTTAAATGGTATTTTTCTTTTCTTTTCTTTTCTTCTCTTGCCGAATGCACACTAGCCTCAAGACATTTTCTTTGTTCATCTTCCATTCTTGAAAGAAAACTCGAAACATAAACACCTTATTTTCTTCTTCTTTTCTTCTTGCAAAAACTCTCAAACATCACTCCCTCTTTAATATTTCACCATGGCCGAATGTTATTGATCATCATCCTCTCCAATATTTTCACTATAGCCAAATCTTCCACTATACATAAGTATCCTTCTTGATCATTCTTCTTTGAAGCCTTGGACAAAAGTGTGATAGTGGAAGGCCGAAACTCAAGTGTTCGTAAACATCGTAGATCATTGAAAGTGTTAAAGGTAAGGGATTATTAAGGATTTTCATATTACTCGACATATGGATATAAATAGTTTATTAATTGATTTCGTTTTAGGGACGTTATTGCTCGATTTTCATATTGTGGAACGAGGATATTTGTGGTAAGTTAATCCCACTCTTTAAAACCTCTAGTCAAAATTTCGATAACTTATTGGTCAGACTAATGATTCCTTGTCTTTGAAAACAATCAAAATAGGGACGAAAAGAGTTGTTAATAGTGTTCGGAAGAGGGGTGGTTCCATTATTCCCCCTAAATTCAAGAGAAGGACTGTTTCGGGAATCTGAGACTTTCCACCGGGTTGTGGACCCTCATCCGACGAAAATCAATTATTCAAAGTCGTACGTACCCCCGAACCATTGTTTACTCATGGTTCTAAACCTTTGATCGGAGAGAAATCGTAAATAGTGGTTGCTCGAGATTTCGAGGGTAAGATCTAGATCGCTTAATATTAGAATAGTTTAATATTAAATTTTAGTGTTCTAATCCTTCGTGATGTGTGTTTAGATATCGACGAGCGGGGGAGTGTAGTTCTCACCGTAATTAGGTGTGTAATCTCACACCGTATCTCATGGGTTAGATGACTATATCGTATAAATTGTTGGATGAAATCACAAGTTAGTGAAATCGAGAAGAATAACATAATTATCATCTTAAAGATAAGATTTTGAAAATTGTATTAAGATCATGAAAATTATAAAATTGCCCTTAACGAGCTAATTCGATAAAAGTGTTAAGTGGGCCATATGTGATATTTGACAATTTGGGCCATATGTGATATTTGACAATTTGGGCCATATGTGATATTTGACAATTTGGGCCATATGTGATATGTGATATTTGATGTGATTTTGACAATTTGGGCCATATATGATAATCGATAAATGGGCCATAAGTGATATTTGATAATTGGGCCATTTATGATAATTGATAAATGGGTTATATGTGATATGTGATTTTATGGGCCAAAATGCTATTTTGATTAATGGGCCAAAATTGATAAATTGTAATATGGTTTTGTTTACAAATATTTTGTTATGCATGAACATGATTGCATGGGTTGGGATCAATGATGAAGAGAAGAAAGCCCGATGCTAAAATTCTAGATAGGTGACTCATCACGATGGTCGCTGTTCAAATCTAGATCGGTGGTTCTACCATAATTATTTAAATGGCCATTGCCACAAATATTATATTGGGCTTAAAGCCTACTTTGGTGTGTTGGTGAGGTAGGTGACTAAAGCTCCCCACAGGTGTGCTGGTTGGTACGGGTGGTGTGTAGCGGATGGAAATATAGGTTTGGTTTTGGGAATTGCATATCGCTTGCATTTCATACATGCTAAATTATTATCTTTGAAATGGGCTTAGGCCCAAATAAATGCTTAAATGGTCTTGGCCCAGTGGATTATGGTAAGTGAGTTACACACTGAGTTCTAAGTAACTCACCCTATTTTTTTTACCCCTCTCAGGTAAAAATAATTTATGGAGACTTGGGTCGGAGATGACTTCATGTGGAGGGTATACTACAAATGGTGGTTTATAAAACTTTAAGACTTCTTTTATAATTTTTATTAAGTACTATTTTTATGGCGATGTAATCAGGCCTCTTTAATTATGGATTTTATTATGTGGATGGGTTTTATTATGATTTAGTTTTTCCTATGTTTGATTGGTTTAGTTTTTATAAATGTTTTCTATAACTCTCGATAAAATAAAGGTTTTTCTTAAATATCATTGAAACTTAGGAAATTCTTTTAAAACTTTTCGATGAAACATTTCAACTAAATAAATCCAAAGTTTTAATCAATTACTACTCTATAGACCAAATGATAAACTCTTGTGTTTTAAACATGGTTTTCAATGAACTTGATTTTTTCGATAAAGTCATTCTCTTAATCTTTTGGAATTTGATTTCTACTTAGTTAAATGATTTGAATGTACGCTTAATTTGTGTGGCATGTCAAAATTCGAGCTCAATGCATAGGTGGGTTTGGGGTGTTACATTTCATGGTATCGAGCCCGCTTTCAAAACTCTACCGTGGTTTGGGTTCAACAATGATTTTATTTAAAACTACTTAAATTTCTAGACTTTATGTTTTAAAGGTAGAATGGCACCACGAGCATCCGACACCAAGTCAAGTAAGTATGTTCAAGAAGTATTTGTTTATTAAATGTTTATTTTGTGATGAGACCTAAGGAACACTCTAGAACTTCTAGTTTTAGGTGTTGAAAATAATAGAGATCGAGACTATAGGATGTGATTGCGAAAACAACCCTATCTTTTATATCTCATAAAATATCGTTAATAAACACTAAAATAATATTCTGATTCATAAAACTTGTAATCAGATTAAAGCGAATTAGTCAATATGAGCACTAGAGGACATAGTCGTGGACGCGGTAGACGTGGCCGTGGTAGAGGACGAGGTGCTGCGTCTGAAGCGCCGGGTCATATACCTAAAATGGATGCACCTGCGTCATTTGAGAGCGAAACTGGATCTCATGATCATGCAAATGAGGATAATGCTTTGACTCAAGCAATGTTGTGAGTCTTAGAAAGAGTAGTTGGGGCCAGAACTGGGCCAGTAGCTCGCGGATCAATATTGGAATGACTCAAGTCTAGTGGTGTAGAAGTTTTTAGAAGTGTCTCTAGTGTAGCTCTGAATGTGACAGAATATTGGCTTGAGGCTGTAGAACGAATTATAGATGATCTAGAGTGTACCATCAAGCAAAAACTGAGAGGAGTCGTGTCTTTTCTAAGAGACGAGGTGTATCAATGGTGGCTTACTGTTTGAGAAGGCACCGAGGTTGCATTGGTTAATTGGGATTTCTTTAAAGCTTCTTTCCAAGGGAAGTACGTCGGGACAAGTTATGTAGATGTCTGGAGGAAGGAATTCCTGAATTTGGTTCAAGGAAGTAAGACTGTAGCAACTTACGAGGTAGAATTTCTTCGTTTGAGTCGTTATGCTTGTACTATAGTGCAGACTGATCATGAGCGCTGTGTACGCTTTGAGGATGGACTGAATGATGAGTTGTGGGTACTTATAGCCCCACAACAAGTACGGACTTTTACCTCGCTTGTAGAGAAAGCTAAGATAGCCATAGAGGCTAAGAATTTAGAATGCCGAAACCGGGAAAAAGTAAGAGGCAAGAGGGATTTTAAGTATTCTAGTTCTTCAAAAAGGTTTCAAAAGAGGCCACGGAATGATGAGCCGCCAAGTTAGGGCACTTGTGACTACCAATCGATTCAAGAATGTGCCGATCAGGAAAGATGACATCCTAAAGAATGTTGGAGAAAAACTGGAGCCTATTTTAAATGTGGATCCAAGGATCATCAGTTTAAGAATTGTCCTCGACGGACTAAAATGACTCAGGAAGCTCAGAACCTAAGGCTCAGCCAACCAGAGATACTCAAGCAGACCACCAAGAGGTCGTGGACCGTGTCGTGATGGTAATGGTAACGGACGTGGACAAGGTGCACCGGTCGAGGTAATGGTGTTAGAGGTAACACGAGGCAAGACACCGAGATTGGTCTATACTTTGTCAGTGTCGTGAAGACGGTGATGCACTGATGTGATAACTGCACGTTCTTCATTTTGATGTACTGCATATCGCTTTGATAGATATTGGGTCTACCCACTCGTATGTTGCTAGTGCTATATCCGAAACCTAAATATTAGATCCGAGATTATCGATAGAGAGATGACGGTAATCAATCCTTTAGGACAGTCGATAATCGTGAATAAATTATTTAGAGATGTGCCCTTGGAGATTCAAAGAGAGGTATTTCTAGCAGACTTGATAGAATTACCTTTTGGTGAGTTTGATCTTATTTTAGGCATGGATTGGTTGGTGAAGCATCGGCGCAATTGGATTGTGCCGAAAAGCAGATGTCAATAAGGACTATGGATAATAAGGAGATAATAATGATAGGTGAGCGAAAAAACTTTTTCGCAAATGTGGTATCTGCTTTGAAGGCAGAAAAGTTGGTGCGAAAAGGGAATAGAGCATTTTTAGCATTCATCAGTGCTTTGGATGCCAAGGAATTATCGGTAGAAGGTGTGAGAACGGTGAAAGAATTTCTAGATGTCTTTCCTGAAGAACTTCCAGGTCTACCTCCAGATCGGGAAGTAGAATTTGGCATTGAGCTTTTGCCCGAAACTTCCGATTCCATTGCTCCTTATAGAATGGCACTGAAGGAGTTAGCGGAACTTAAATTTCAAATTCAAGAACTGCTAGATCAGGGATTTATTCGACCAAGTGTGTCTCCGTGGGGAGCACCGGTTTTGTTCATCAAGAAGAAGGATGGGTCGATGTGTATGTGCATTGATTATAGGCAGTTGAATAAGTTGACGATCAAGAATAGGTATCCATTACCGAGAATCGATGACCTGTTTGATCAATTAAGAGGAGCTTCAGTCTTCTCCAATATTGATTTGAGATCGGGTTATCATCAACTCAAGGTGAAAGAGGCAGATATTCATAAGACGTCATTTCAAACTCGTTATGGACATTATGAGTTTTAAGTGATGCCGTTTGGTTTGACTAATGCACCAGCTGCATTTATGGACATGATGAATCGAGTCTTTCAGCCATATTTAGACCGGTTCGTAGTAGTTTTCATAGATGACATCTTAGTATATTCGAGGAATGAAGAAGAGCATGACTCTCATTTGCGCACTGTGCTGCAAATTTTGCGAGATAAGCAACTTTATGCCAAATTCAGTAAGTGTGAATTTTGGTTGAAGGAAGTGATTTTCTTGGGTCATGTAGTGCCAGCCGAAGGAATAAGAGTTGATCCTCAAAAGGTAGAGGCTGTGTTGGATTGGAAACCGTGAAGTCAGTAGTTGAGATCCGAAGTTTCTTAGGTTTTGGCTGGTTATTATAGACGCTTTGTTGAGGGGTTTTCGTTGATTGATGCACCCCTAACTAAGTTGTTGCGGAATAAAGTACCGTATGTATGGACCGATAAACAACAAGAAAGTTTTGAGAAACTGAAGAAGATTCTAACAGAAGCGCCAATACTGATTCAACCAGAGACCAAAAAAGAGTTTACCGTTTACTGTGATGCATCACACACGGGTTTAGGATGTGTACTGATGCAAAGTGGAAAAGTGATAGCTTATGCTTCTTGATAGTTGAGGCCGCATGAAGTCAATTATCCTACTCATGATTTAGAGTTGGTCATGTAGTGTTTGCATTAAATATTTGGAGACATTATCTTTATGGTGAGAAGTCAATCATTTATACGAACCTTAAGAGTCTTAAGTATCTCCTTACCCAAAAGGAGTTGAATTTAAGACAACGGAGATGGGTGGAGCTGTTAAAGGATTATGATTTATCAATCGAGTATCATCCTGGAAAGGCTAATGTTATAGCAGACGCGTTGAGTCATAAAGTTGTATCGGAGTTAAGAGCAACATTTGCTCATCTCAGTTTGTATGAGGATGGCAGTTTGCTAGCGAAACTTCGGGTGAAGCCTCTATGGTTGGAACAAATCAAAGAAAAGCAATTATCCGATGAAAAGTTGGGTCCTTTAATACAACAAGCTGGAAGTGGTGTAATAGGAGATTTTGGTTTGAACAAAGATGGTGTACTGTGTTTTCGTGGAAGGGTTTGTATGCCCGAGGATTCGAATTTGAGGCAAATGATTCTTCTAGAGGTGTATTGTAGCCCTTATGCTATACACCCTGGAGGAAATAAGATGTATCGGGATCTCCGTGAACAGTATTGGTGGCCAAAGTTAAAACGGGAAGTTACTAATTTGTGGGAAAGTGTTTGACTTGTCAGTAAGTAAAGGCAAAACATCAATTACTATCGGGATTGTTGCAACCAGTAAAGATTCCTCTATGGAAATGGGAGCGGATAACGATGGATTTTGTTAGTGGGTTACCCTTAACACCTACTAAGAAAGATTCTTTCTGGGTGGTAGTAGATCGATTAACAAAGACTGGTCATTTTCTACCAGTTCATACGGATTACTCATTGCAGAAGTTGGCTAAACTATATGTATCTGAAATCGTGAGGTTGCATGGGGTACCAGTATCTATCATATCGGGCAAGGATCCTAGGTTTACATCACGATTTTGGAAGCTTTACATGAGGCTCTGGGTACAAAGGTAAACTTCAGTACGACTTTTCACCCTCAGTCAGATGGTCAGTCGGAAAAAGTAATCCAGATTTTGGAAGATATGTTAAGAGGTTGTGTGATTGATTTCAAAGGTAGTTGGGAAGATTTTCTATCGTTAGCAGAGTTTGCGTATAACAACAGTTATCAATCCAGTATTCAGATGGCACCCTATGAAGCGTTATATGGTCGTAGGTGTTGTACTCCTACTTGTTGGACTGAATTAGGGGAACGACAGCTTTTTGGTCCTGAACTGATATCAGAGACGGAAGAAAAAGTAAAAGTAATTCAAGCGCGGTTAAAGGAAGCTTCGGATAGACAAAAGTCGTACGCAGATCTGAAGCATAAAGATATTGAGTTTGCGGTGGGAGATCAAGTCTTTTTGAAAGTTTCACCATGGAAAAAGATTTTCAAATTCGGGAGGAAAGGCAAGTTGAGCCCTAGGTTCATTGGGCCGTACCGTGTGTTGAAGCGTATAGGACCAGTGGCCTATCAACTTGATTTACCTCTGGAATTGAGTCAGATTCATAGTGTTTTCCATGTTTCTATGCTGAGACACTATAGATCAGATCCATCGCACATAGTACGGGTAGAAGAAGTGGAATTAAGGCCAGATTTGTCTTTCGAGGAGGAACCAATGAAAATCTTAGACCGAGATGTTAAGGTGTTAAGAAAGAAGACCGTACCGTTGGTCAAGGTTTTATGGCGTAATCACGGAGTGGAGGAAGCTACTTGGGAGCCTGACGATGCAATTCGACAACAATATCCTCATCTCTTTTAGCCAGGTAAATTTTGAGGATGAAATTTTCTTTAAGGAGGGTAGAGTTGTAACATCCTAAAATTTGAGTATTGATATGATGCATGTTTTGATGCTTAACTTGTGTATAATTAAAATTTTGCATGTTTAGTATAGTCTTGAAAAGACTTGAGAACTATTCAAATTTTGAATAAATTTTAGTAAGGAGTATTTAATTGAAGTGGAGCAAGTGACCTTGAGGTTTAAGTAAGTTTAAGTGTCAAAAACTAGCATAAGATGAGCCAGTAGCAAGGTGGTGTTGGCCCATGCATGTTTGCTTGAGGGGAGAGGTTTGAATCTCCTAGCATGCAATTTGAAATCTTTTATTTTTGCTTTTCCTTAGCAAATGTCAGTCATGGATAAGGATTAGATGAGTTGGATTAATTTTTTTATGGCAAGAAGACCATTGGAAAAAGGCAAGTGATAACTTAAGGAAAGGAATCATATGGAAAAGGCATGTAAGGGGGACATAAGGCTTAAAACAAGGGGAGATGTTTTGGAAAGTTTGGGTGGCTAAACTCTGACCATTTGGCCATGCACTTGGATGGTTTTAGGGGCTAGGGGGGATGGCTGAATTTTTGGTTAGCATTTGGTTAGGTAGGTGCTAGTTTTGGTTATTTTTCATTTTGGCATTTTGGTGTATCAATAGCTTTCCTCTCCAAAATCTTTCTCTCCAAATTCTTCTCCCTAGTCGAATGTGTCTTGAGCAATAGGTAAAATTTGTGTTTTGTTTTGGCCATTTCATTTTGACCATTTTGGTATTATCTTTCATTCTCCCCAAAAATCTTTTCCTCCTTGTGCCGAAACCATACAATCTTGAAGGGCATTTTTCTTTTCTTTTCTTTTCTTCTCTTGCCGAATGCACACTAGACTCAAGGCGTTTTCTTTGTTCATCTTCCATTCTTGAAAGAAAACCCAAACATAAGCACCCTATTTTCTTCTTCTTTTCTTCTTGCAAAACTCTCAAACATCACTCCTCTTTAATATTTCACCATGGCGAATGTTATTGATCATCATCATCTCCAATATTTTCACTATAGTTAATCTTCCACTATACATAAGTATCCTTCTTGATCATTCTTCTTTGAAGCCTTGGACAAAATTGTGATAGTGGAAGGTCAAAACTCAAGTGTTCGTAAATGTCGTAGATCGTTGAAAGTGTTAAAGGTGAGGGATTATTAAGGATTTTCATATTACTCGACATATGGATATAAATAGTTTATTAATCGATTTCGTTTTAGGGGACGTTATCGCTCGATTGTCATATTGTGGAACGAGGATATTTGTAGTAAGTTAATCCCACTCTTTAAAACCTCTAGTCAAAATTTCGATAACTTATTGGTCAGACTAATGATTCCTTGTCTTTGAAGACAATCAAAATAGGGACGAAAAGAGTTGTTAATAATGTTCAGAAGAGGAGTGGTTCCATTATTCCCCCTAAATTCAAGAAAAGGACTGTTTCGTGAATCCGAGACTTTCCACCAGGTTGTGGACCCTCATCTGGCAAAAATCAATTATTCGAAGTCATGTGTACCCTCGAACCATTGTTTACTCGTGGTTCTGAACCTTTGATCGGAGAGAAATCACAAATAGTGGTTGCTTGAGATTCCGAGGGTAAGATCTAGATCGCTTAATATTAGAATAGTTTAATATTAAATTTTAGTGTTCTAATCCTTCGTGATGTGTGTTTAGATATCGATTTGAGAGAGAGTGTAGTTCTCACCGTAATCGTGTGTAATCTCACACCGTATCTCATGGGTTAGATGACTATATCGTATAAATTGTTGGATGAAATCACAAGTTAGTGAAATCGGAAGAATAACATAATTATCATCTTAAAGATAAGATTTTGAAAATTGTATTAAGATCATGAAAATTACGAAATTAACCTTAACGAGGTAATTCGATAAAAGTGTTAAGTGGGCCATATGTGATATTTGACAATTTGGGCCATATGTGATATTTGACAATTTGGGCCATATGTGATATTTGACAATTTGGGCCATATGTGATAATCGATAAATGGGCCATAAGTGATATTTGATAATTGGGCCATTTATGATAATTGATAAATGGGTTATATGTGATATGTGATTTTATGGGCCAAAATGCTATTTTGATTAATGGGCCAAAATTGATAAATTGTAATATGGTTTTGTTTACAAATATTTTGTTATGCATAAACATGATTGCATGGGTTGGGATCAATGATGAAGAGAAGAAAGGCCTGATGCCAAAATTCTAGATAGGTGACTCACACGATGGTCGTTGTTCTGAAATCTAGATCGGTGGTTCTACCACAATTATTTAAATGGTTGTTGCCACAAATATTATATTGGGCTTAAAGCCTACTTTGGTGTGTTGGCGGGGTGGGTGACTAAAGCTCCCCACGGTGTCTTTGGTTGGTGCAATGGTGTGTAGCGGATGGAAATATAGGTTTGGTTTTGGGAATTGCATATCACTTGTATTTCATACATGCTAAATTATTATATTTGAAATGGGCTTAGGCCCAAATAAATGCTTAAATGGTCTTGGCCCAGTGGATTATGGTAAGTGAGTTACACACTGAGTTCTAAGTAACTCACCCTATTTTTTTTACCCCTCTCAGGTAATAATAATTGATGGAGGCTTGGGTCAGAGATGACTTCGTGTGGAGGCTATACTACAAATGGTGGTTTATAAAACTTTAAGACTTCTTTTATAATTTTATTAAGTACTATTTTTATGGCGATGTAATAAGGCCTCTTTAATTATGGATTATTATGTGGATGGGTTTTATTATGATTTAGTTTTTCCTAAGTTGGATTGGTTTAGTTTTTATAAATGTTTTTCTATAACTCTCATATAAAATAAAGGTTTTTCTTAAATATCATTGAAACTTAGGAAATTCTTTTAAAACTTTTCGATGAAACATTTCAACTAAATAAATCCAAAGTTTTAATCAATTACTACTCTATAGACCAAATGATAAACTCTTGTGTTTTAAACATGGTTTTCAATGAACTTCGATTTTTTTCGATAAAGTCATTCTCTTAATCATTTTGGAATTTGATTTCTACTTCGTTAAATGTTGAATGTACATTTAATTTGTGTGGCATGCCAAAATTTGGGCTCAATGCATAGGCTGGGTTTGGAGTGTTACACGGTCGACCTTTAGGTTGCTGACATTGTTTCGTTGTGTCATTGATGTTGGCAACATGATCCGATTCTGCTACAACATTCTTCTGTTAACCCTTTTCAGGTGTAGTATGCTTTTCAGTTGATTATGAATTCTTTCCATAGTTGAGTCTAGAGTTGTCGCCTTCTACAATGGTGTCTTGAACACCATCATCCAATTGTGTCCCACTTCTAAGGGTGATGGCTTTACTCCTCTTTTGTTCTTGAATTCTCGGTATCGCTTGGCAATGCTCCTTGTGGCCTCAAATTTAAAGCATTCACTATCTACCCCACTTGATTCTCAAGAGCTCTGGGGGACCCAGCTTGGCTCTGAATTATCGCGTCATTCTTAGCCATAAATTCCTTCAGCAAGGCTTTAATAGAGGTAGAACATGATGCTTGACCCTGTTGAACATTTTGCCTTAGCATAAGATGATTATAACCAAGTGGTGCACTATTAGCATTCTGTCTCGTAACATTGTTTAAATTCTCCGCACCTTGATTATTCCAACTAAAGTTCGGATGTTGCTTCCTGTAAACTGAAAAATATATAAGATTTTTCCTATGTAATTTATCACCTTTTTACTTTAATTCATTGTTAAAACTAAGTAATTGTTTAATAAATTAATGAAATATGTGAAAATATGAAATTAGGACATAGAAATTATTAAAATGTGATTTTATGCTTTATTATATAGTTTCCATGCATAAAATAGCTTATTTTATATTTATTTGAACATATTATATTTTTAAGACATAAAATGGGCCATGCATAATTAAATTAAATAATAAAATATAAAATTATATTTAATAATTCATTTTAAAATATTTCATTAATAATTTGGGTTGTAATTAATTATTTAAATTGGATAAATTTTATTCTTTGGTCCTTTAACTTATTAATTTATTTTGGATAGGTCTGATAGCTTTCTGGGATTACAAAAACCGTCCAAATTGAAGATCAAGCCAACCCAAATTCGGCTACACATGGCTATCCACATAAACCACTTTTTGGTTTAATTACATAAGGTCCTTGCAATGGTGAAGAAATTAGAGATTTTCCCGAAGATTTACATTTGACCGAGTCTCAGTCTGGAGTTGTTATGGAATTTAATTTGCTCAAAAATCAAGCAAAAATCAACTTAAAATCCACTAAGCATGGTTGGCCACTCATTGAAGAAACTTGAAGAAATTAAACCCCACTATTTTTAGCAAACTACCCCCTCTCCTCACCTATAAATAAGACCCCATCATTCCTTCATCAATCATCCCTCATCCATCATCATTCTCTCTTTTCTCTCAATTCTTCTGAGCATTTTTCATTCCCCATGCCTAGCATCATTTCTTCATAGAGATTTTAGCAATTAAGCTTCTTAAAAAGCCCTTGGTTGGTCACCATGGAGAGCCATCAGTAAAGGAGCAAAGGAAGGAGCGAAGGAGCCTAGTCAATTAGAGTCTTGGGTGACAACCACTTTGATTTGGGTTAAATCTTTCCTTTCTTTAAATTAATCTGAAAATATTTTCTATGTGTTATTTGTTCTTATTTACAACAATGTTAGCTTAATTTTATTTAAGCTAGGATGATTGCTTTTATTAAATAATATTTATTTGATTCATGCTTATAATGTTTGTGCCTTGATCGATCATGTTTTCAATTAAAATCAAGTCTGCATTTCGTTCATACGTGACTGAAATGCACCTGAATTAGCTGAGCGATCCTAACCAGACAAAAGCTAGTGGACACATAATTGAAATGTGCATGCTCAATTTAAATACTAACCCGATTAAATTACAGGTTGCATAACAACTCTACCAAGCTTTGTTATCTGCATAGTTTTTAGATTTGTGTGATTGAACTGTTTCAAACCTAGCACGTCCCTGTTACCTCACATGAATGCTAAGAAACCCTTAGTAAGTAAGGATCAGTAAAATGTGTATTTACTAAGTAAAGGATTCCGAAAGTACCTAATGTGGTTTCCAAAATCATGAAAGATCGAGTTTCCATGGAATGTTTAAGCATATTGATAACAAATTGAGTTTAATTAAAGTAATTGCCCTAGTTTATTTATGTTATAATTGTTGCAATTTGTGTTTAATTTTTATTAAATTCTATTTCATTCATATAGTTTGCATATTTAGGATAATTTGCATTAGGGATCATTGCATTTAGTTTAATATATTTAATTTTAATCATCACTTCTCAATCATATTGTGTTTTTATTTACCAAGTTGTTAATATAATTTTACAATTAAGTGACTTAACACAAATACAATCCCTATGGAGACGATAACTCGATACTTACTTATTACTTGATAACGACATTGTACACTTACACAAACCTATGCGTTACAAGTTTTTGGCACTGTTGCCGGGGATTGTTAACTGTTGCTAATATAGGCATGCACCACCATGAATCAAGTCCGAGCCAAGATCCGATGGTGCTACCTCAAGGGCCGATCACAAGGGCTTATGCAAAGCAATTAAGGAAGCTATTATAGCTTTAGTTCAGCAAGTGTGGGACGATGTTAAAGCTAGGCCCTTCGAACAAGCTGGTGGCAATCCTAAGATTCCATGTGGCACTCTCCTACAAGCTCAATCAAGCTCAGCTTACCCCAGCTCAATTCTAGCTCATGCGTCCACATTGAGCTCAATAAGTTTATTAGGTCTTAGTATTAAATAAATTTGAAACATTAAATAAATTTAGACATATTAATTTTAAATAATTAGTTGGTTTAAATCTGGACAACTAAAATAAGCTTGATTATGCTTTAATTATTACATATTTAATTGTTAGGAATTAATATGTAAAGCTTAGGGCAAATTTAAAGCTTGCTGCCCATTTAAATTAGTCTAGCCGAATTAGCTCATTAAAGTTGTCCTAGCTCCAGCCAAATTTTAGACAAACTTTAATCCCCATATACTTCATTTTTCCTAGCTCAAAACAAGTTTTAAATGTGTTTCTAGCTACTGGAAATTAATGTGCTTACAATGAGTGAATGAGATGACTTTAATTAATGTGCAGGTGCTTGTTTGGACGGTATTAAAGGCTTGGCGACAACATGCATGGGACACCATTTAATGAGATGTTGGTGCATGGTTTGGGATGGCATTTAAGGCCATTCAGCTGCTGTTTATGCTTCCAACGTGACCATTTAACTCCTCCAAACTCACATTAAAGACGGTCAAACCAGCAGCATTGGTGCGTTCACATTGTAGGCTATTTGTTTGTAATTTTTCACACCTTTTGGCCATTTGCCTCCTTGTGTTCACACCCCATGACCAGCTAGCTACTCAAGACACACATTAAAGCTGTAATAAAGCTTTCTGAAGCTCTAAGGCCGAAGTTAATGAAGCAGTTTAGCTCCCAAATTCCCTATTTAATTTTGGTTGTACCTAGGCCATTCTAGAAGCTAATTTTTGGTGTTCGTTGGCTGAATGTAGTCAGCAAATTAATGAACTTATTCTAGATTAATCCAGGCTATACAAAGTCCAAATTTCTTAAGCATTAAGCATGACCATTCGGCTAGATAGGAAGTTTATAAATAGCTTTCAATTTTCAATTGTAAAGAACTTTTTTGCCAAACTTGTTAATGAAACTTTGCCGAATTTGTGAGAGCATCTTTTCTCCAATTAAGGACTCGTTGGCTTATCTAGTTAGCTAGTGGTGTCAACCCGTTTCCTTTGTTATCCACCTATACTGAGGTTCCTATCAATTCCGATAGTGGGTCGAGGTCCAATTCCATCCAACCCGAACCTTAAGAACCTTATAAGCAGTTTGGGTCGATACCAATTCAGTATTAGCTCTTGCTTTTTCTTAAGACCTATTTCGTACCATTTCAAACCAAATTCCAAAACTGAACTCTTTTGTCAACCATCCTTTAACCATATTGAAGACATCTTTTTAAACTCAAACCACTCAAACCATATTATCCAGCTACCCCATTCTTCCATAAACTAAAACCCTTTTCTAAATCCATTGATCCTAAATCAAAACTGAACTTATATCTTACTTAACTTATTTTGACTACACTTCTTTTCTTGTTTAACCCCATACCTAGTCGACTCAAGTATCGTTCACTTTCTTTTAAACTCAACATTCTACTTCTTCATTTATGATCAGGCATTCTTGAATACGTCTAGAATTCAACTCAAAAATGGGACTGTATTATTTGGTATCAGAGCTATTCTGAAGACAATCCCAAAGCTATCTTGTGAAGATTCAAAGTAAGTTGTAAAAAAATTATATTATATTAAAAAAAGTATATATATAAAAAGTGTTTAGTTTTGCAAGATTGTTGTTTACATTCTCTTCTTCTATTTTTGATCATCCAAAGTCAATCTACCTTCATTTCTTCTACCCCCTCCAACACCACACCCACCAAAATTTTTCTTTCTTTCAACCTACCTTATTACCTTACGTTACGACTCTTGAAAACTCTTAGTGACTGACCCCTAAGCCTACTATTAAGCCTTGGCAAGTCTGGAAAACAAAATCACGAGAAAGGAAGAGAGGTAAAAGGCACAAGAGCGTGAGTACATCCGAGGGGAGGTAAAAGTAGGACTAATAGTGTAAACACGAGCGTGAGTGTCATTAAACTTTTTCTTTTCTAAGCGAATCGTGAGGATTTGATTGTTAGGCTTTATTATTATAAAAATGTCACAAAATAGTGGACAAAACTTGGAAGAACCACAAGGAGACAACCAGTCAGAAACGTTTTAGATTTGCAAATGCAAGCCCTTTTGTGCGAGATGGAACAACTACTTGATCGAAGACTTAACCCCCTTAAAGATCGGCTCTACCAAGTCGAGAACCAAGGACCACACGACGTAATACCAGAAGATGCTAGACAAAGGAGCAGGCGTCCCAATCCAAGATGAGAATGACGAAGAGTCCCCGATGACGATATCAACGAACTTAGTGAGGATGAAAGCGACCATTAGTCCAACCTAAGCGTTGGAAGGAGAGAGCCCCAAAATCGCGGACAAAGAGAGTGGAGGAGGTAAGATGACGACTGAAAGAATATCAAACTCTCTATTCCTCCTTTCCAAGGAAGATCTGATCCCGAAGCATACCTAGAGTGAAAGAAGAAAATCAAACTTGTGTTCGATTGTCATAACTACTCTAAAAACAAGAAGGTTAAACTCGTCGCGATTGAATTTTCAGATTATGCTATGAGATGGTGGGATCAGTTGACCACTAGTCGAAGGCGTAACGGAGAACGTCCAATGACCACTTGGACTAAAATGAAGGTAGCTATGCGACGAAGATTCATCCCATCCTACTATCATCGGGAACTGCATCAAAGACTCTAAAATCTCACCCAAGGGATGAAAAGCGTCAAGAATACTATAACAAAATAGAAGTGGCGATGATCCGTGCCGATGTACAAGAAGATCGAAAAGCCACAATGGCTCGTTTCCTAGTCGGACTCAATCGGAAGATCGCAAATATCGTAGAATTACAACATTACATTGAGGTGGTGGACATGGTCCATGTAACACCCTAAACTCGGCCTAGATGTTATGATCGGATTTAGGGTGCCACATCAGGTGTTGTATGAAAACTTTGTGTTCGTTGGAAAACTCATCTACAAGTCAAAACTTTCTACCGTTTAAAAATCTCGATTTTCTTTGGTTAATAACAAAACAAGTTTTACTCGAAATCATTCCCTTTTAAAAATATTATTATGCATCTATTATTTTGATTTTAAACCTTATCAGTTACGGAAGTTTGGTTTAAATAGTTACGAATGTGATATTAAAAAAAAACAGTAGTTATTATTTTAAAACCCGTGTTTAATAAATTAGCAATTTGTAAAGAATTACAAAATAAAAGTTAAAAACAATTCCAATAGCCTTATTACAGAAATTATTTACCTAAAAATTAAAATAAAGTAAACTAAAATAGAGTAGCTAAATTTAACCCAATAATTTATTGGACGTGTGGCCACCCTTGAGTCCCTCGCAGCTCCAAATCCTCTAAGGTTGGGGATTACCTACACAGTTAAAGCAAATGAGTGAGTTACGGGAACTCAGTGTGCAATCCCCTTATTACATTCATAGTTTGGGCCCAAGCCCATACAGTATCAATCTAGGCCTAAGCCCTATTCAGTAATGGTCTGGGCCGAAGCCCTATTTAGTAACAGTCTGGACCGAAGCCCTAAGATATACAAAACAAATATGTACCCAACCTAGTCCAACCAACACACCACCCATACCAACCAACACACTTGTGGGGACCAAGTCAACTCACCTGACCAACACACTAATAACGCAGACTCGCTGCTAATAACAGTATACGTGGCTAAGCCACTAAATCAGTATAACATGGCAAAAGCCACTAAATTAGTATAACGTGGCACAGCCACCAGTACAATGCTTCCTCCAAATCCATAGCCCAACCCATGCAATATGCCATGTCATAATTAAATCATGTAAGCAGTGCATCACCATCAACATCAATCATACTATTACTACTCATACATCAATGATCCTACCACTAAGGGTAAAACGGTCATTTGAGGGTAAACGATAATTTTGCCCCTCGGGGTATTTTGGTAATTTTACCCACTAAGGGTATTTCAGTAATTTACCCATCAAAGGTAATTCAGAAATTTACCCACCAAGGGTAATTCGGTAATTTACCCACCAAGGGTAATTCGATAATTTACTCATCTACGACCTTTCTGGAGTCCAACTGTCGCCTCGAGCGACACAGGTTCCATTTCTGGTCAAAACGGTGCAATTGGGCCTAAAATCTAATTTTGGCCCAAACGGGCCTACACGTTCATGTGGCCCAAACAACCCATTTTCGGTCTCGGATCTGCGGACTTCGCAGCTGCATCAATCACCCGGTACTTACCAAGGATTTTGCCCTGGTGGGCCCATTAACCCATTGGGCCCACTTAGCCTACTTCAACTCAACAAGGCCCACTACAGCTTCAGTTTCGTGAGAGAGTTTGAAACACTCCCAACAGATATCACCACACTATTGACTCGGTTTAATCTCTACGAGCGCTTGCACGCTCGAGATCTCTTAATTGCCGATACTCCAACTTTTTGATATTTTGGCTCTTAGCCGATTCACAGAACTTCACATATTAGAATAACAATGGTGTGAGATTACACACCTACTTTGGATTGTCGATTGAGACACTCCCCGATGCACCACAAGATGTGACCTCCTATAGTGCAACGGTAATCGGGCCTATTCGTTGGCTACTGAAAACGTGTCTCTAGCAAAGAAGATCGAGAGAGAGAGAGTGAGCCACCATCCAATATTTGACCCCCACAGGGAAAAGAGGGAGACCAATGTTTACTCAACAAAAGAGTCACAAGAAATACCACTAGCAATGAATTAAGAAGGCACTTGAACAACTCCACCCTTACAAAAACCAAAGGTCGACGATAAACGTCAGTTGTTTGTCAATAGAATCTAGCCCCAACCACCAAGGAATAAAGATTAGGGTAAAGAGATTAGGAAGATTAGGCTTACCAATTTCTTCCAGCAGAAAGAGGACCAAAGCTTTCAGAAGATTTGATGTTCGGCTAAAGGGAAATCAAATAGGAAGAAGTGTGGCTATAAGGCCTAGAGAGAAGAAAAGAGACGGATGAAATGTGAAGAGAGATGGGAAGAAGAAGATTCAGCCAAACAAGTGTTTAGGCTATTAGCAAAAGAAAAGGAAAGAATGCACGAAAGGTAAGAAGGAAAAGAGAAGGAAAAGTGCACAAAATGCTTCAAAGGAGAAATCTCGAAAAGAACAAAAAAGGAAGTCGCACTACCTAAAGAGACTTTTAGTTTGCACTCACACTCAAGCTACCGAAAAATGCTTCCTAATGCCACCCCTTAGCTAAAATTTCCCCCTTAGGCACACTCCCACATTCAGCCGACTCTCCCACTCTCCTCCCTTCCTTGATTTTCTCTACTATCTTCTCCTTGAACCACTCCTAGCCTCCCATTCGAACTTGTTGACCAAGTCTCTAACTCCCCTTGAAGAGTTTGGTCCAAACTCTGCTTCCTCCACTCTCAAGTCACAAAATAAAAGCCTTCAATTGCATCCTGTGGGATTCAAACCCCCTCCCTCCTTGCCTTCCTAATGACGCCACAGCCACCTTGCCACATGCTCAACTTGTGTTAGTAAAACTGAAACACCCTAAACCCGGCCCACAAGCCCTGACCGGATCTGGCATGCTCCTTGAGTAAAATGTAGTTAAGTCTCGAAATGACATTTTGAAAATCTTAGTGGTTTTGAAGAAAATACCTTCGGATTGTTCTCAAGTTAAAAATCGTATTGTAATTTAAATTTATGCTAAAACGATATTTTCATATTTCAAAGTTACAAGTTAAAAGAGATGCTGAATTTTAGAGTTTATTATTATTAACTTGGAAACCGTAGGTGTTTGGGTTTCAAAACAATTGATGTTGTTTTACAAAAATTGTTTAATCGTTCTGTTCGATATTGTTCGTATCATAATAAAAATTTAAAACGCATAAACAAAACAATTAAGTGATAATGGCCTTATTACATCAAAACATAACCCAAAATAAATCAAAATAAACTTGATAAGAAAAATCGAAAAACTGAGTTGTGCATGGCCACCACTAAGTTCCTACCGACCCGGCCCATTTATTGAGTGCCATCTACAAAATGTTAGCCTATGAGGGGTGAGTCAACAGACTCAGTGTGTAACTACCAACACAGACTCCCAAAATAATCAAGGCATATTAAATCACATAAAACAATTGTAAACAATGATGCAACCCAAACCACCTAGATCCAACCTCCACACATCACTCGTACCTACCGATCACACCGTGGGGATTACTAAATCAACCCTCCATCCGCTACACACCATCAAAGGCGTTCATTGCAATCAATCTGCGATCGCCCTTATAATTGTGGCATAGCCACCTGATAATGTGACAGAGTCACCAGATTCATGGTATGTGACATAAGTCACCATATAATGTGGTAGAAACCACCAGATCACTTCCCCTTTAACATAATCACCCATATGCCCATACAACATACAATTTATCATGCAATTCACCTTACCCCAAAATCATAACGGAATTCCACATATTTTCTCATCCATGTTATTTAAACATTATTAACAAGTATTAAGGGTAACGTACTTGAATACACTGTACCATTGAATGGTACCCTTAGCCATGTTTATTCGTCACTTCATTAACACATGCTTAACATTATTATTATTAAACTATCGGGAATTTAGTGTAGGGTTACACACCTGATTACTAACGCGATTACCAAATCCCGAAAATCTTCAGGAAATCGTTACCACCAATTCTACCTACATTCGGCCATCCTCCAAAACATCAAACCAACTAAAAACCATACTGATTCCAGCCCATATGGTATTCGGCCAAATAAAGAGAATCAAGAGAGGGCCATTCGGCCGAACCTACCACTACCTACCTTCGGCTTTTCCACCAAATCGGCACAGGAGACTTTTAATGAGACAGATTTGACTACAGAGAGGGAAAATCGACAGACCTTAAGCAAGTGTTTTGGGTTAGATCTTAATAAAGAAGGAAAGAAAGTAAAGAAAATAAAAGTGAATTTGCATAGAATGAAATCCCGAAACTCACCCGATTACTAAGGAGTATGCGGCTAATGGTGCACCTTTGGGAACCAGAAACCTCCCTTGTAGATTCAGTTATGGAGGAGGAATATGAGTAAGAAAAATTTGGCTTTCAGGAAGATATTGCATAGGAGAAGAAGACTAGGGAATTTCGGCTAGAAGAGAAAAAAAAAAAAGAGAAAAGAATTTTGGCTTGAGAGAAAAGATGAGAAAGTGGGAAAAACAAATGGAAATAATGATAATTCCCTTCCAAATTTTGGCTATACATAGGCACGCACTCAGAGTTGGAGTTTAGGCCAACTCTTCCCCTTATGATAGCTCTTATATTGCATGATAACCCAATCCCTATCTCATCTTTAAAAGAGGCCAACCTAGAGCCAACTCCTCCCTCTTAATTATTAGCTTTTAATTACTAAATATTAAAAGAAATAAAGCTCCTAAAATGGGGCTCATGTGCCGTCCATCCCCTCCCACTTGAAGTGCCAAATATTTGACCCACTAACTTGGGCCCCAAGCGGCCATACTAGGTCCAAACTTCTCCCCCTTGTGATGCCACCTACATACCCACCTATGGCACCTCTAACTTTGGGCCACGAGCCCATACTCACTTAACTTTTAATTTATACACTAACATTATTTATAAGCAATTTAACCCAGGTTTTAAACCCAAACCGAAGCCCAATCCGCACCTCAAAGCCTTCTCCTACTAATTTAGCCATGCAACGCATCAAATGCATGCACTCCACAAAGTCGATATTACACTTCTACCCCCTTAAAATAAATTTCGCCTTAAAATTTACAGCTAGAATAAGTGAGGGTATTACTGTCGCATTGCTTCCTCTAGCTCCCACGAAGCTTCCTCCGATACATGGTTACGCCAGAATACTTTGACTAGAGGAACTGATTTCCTACGTAGCTTCTTCACATCACGTTCTAGAATCTGAATCGGCTCTTCCTCATAGGGCGATCCGTCTCACTCTACCTCCTCAACCGGTATCACGTGAGATGGATCTGATCGGTAACAACGTATCATCGAAACGTGAAACACATTGTGTATCTGTTCCAACTCCGAAGGCAATTCTAACTGGTACGCTAATGGTCTAACCCGCTTCAAAATCCGATAAGGTCCTATAAACCTAGGACTTAACTTTCCCTCATGCGACCAAATCTCATCACCTTCTTCCACAATAAACTTTGAGAAACACCGATCCCCCACAAAGAAAACTCTATCTCCTTTCGCTAAAGATCCGCATATGATTTTTTCCTGCCAGATGCCTCCTTCAACCGTGTCCTAATTACTTTAACCTTTTCTTCAGATTCTGCCACAATCTCTGGACCCAAAACCCAAGTTTCCCGCCTTCATCCAACATGTAGGAGTGCGACACTTTCGTCCATACAGCGCTTCATACGGTGCCATTCGAATACTTGCTTGATAGCTGTTATTGTACGTAAATTCCACTAAAGGCAAGAACTCCTCCCAACTCCCTCTGAAGTCTATCACACAACCTCTCAACATATCCCCAAAGACTTGAATTACCCTCGCCAGATTGGCGTCATTGCGATGGAATGCCGATCAAGTCCAATCTGTGCCCAAAGCTTGATGTAATGCTTTCCAAAATCGAGATGTAAACCTCGATCCCTATCCGAGATAATCGACACAAGCACTCCGCAGCAACCTCACAATTTCTACTACATACAACTTTGCCAATTTCAGAGAATAGTCAACCCAAGACCGGTATGAAATGTGCGACTTAGTCAACCGTTCTAATATCACCCATACTGAGTCCTTCTTGGTAGGCGTAAGGGGAAACCCACTAACGAGGTCCATGGTAATTCTCTCCCACTTCCATTGCGGAATCTTTATTAGCTGAAGCAATCCTGATGGTACTTGGTGTTTAGCCTTGACTTGCTAACACGTTAAGCACTTCCCTACAAATTCGTCAGAATCTCTCGCTTAAGACAGTGCCACCAAATCGATCCCAGAATCCCTATATAACTTACTTCCTCCAGGATGCATAGCATAAGGGCTACTATGCAATTCCTAAAGAATTTTCTGCCTTAACTCTTCATCCTTCGGCATACAGACCTTGCCCTGAAAACACAGCACTCCATCGCTATTTACATCAAAATTTTCCAATTCCCCATTCTACACTTGCAGTAACTTAGCACTCAGATCGCCATCTACCAATTGTTTCTCCTTTACCTGACTTAACCACGTCGGCTTCACTTGCAACTCCGCTAGCAAACTCCCATCGTCATAAAGGCTCAAATGTGCAAGCATCGCCCTTAGATCCGACACCACTTTTTGACTTAGGGCATCTGCCACCACATTCGCCTTGCCCTAGATGATACTCTACTGAGCAATCATAGTCTTTCAACAACTCCACCCACCTTCACTGTCTCAAATTTAGGTCCTTTTGAGTCAGCAAATACTTCAGACTCTTGTGGTCCGTGTAGATCACCGACCTTTCTCCATTCAAGTAGTGCCTCCACACTTTAAGAGTGAATACAACCATCGCCAATTCTAGATCATGCATCAGATAGTTAACCTCATGTGGCCTCAACTGCCGAGACGTATAAGTGACCACTTTCCCATATTGCATAAGGACACATCCCAATCCTGTATGGGAAGCATCACAATACACCACAAAGTCTTTCCCTACTTTTGGCTGAATCAAAATTGGAGCCTCTATCAATACTTTCTTAAGCTTCTCAAAACTCTCCTGGTGCTTATCCACCCATACGAAAGATATCTCCTTTCTTAACAACTTCGTCAAAGGTGTTGCTATTGTCGAGAACCCTTCGACAAATCTCCTATAATAGCCTGCTAACCCCAAGAAACTATGGACCTCAGCCACAGACTTAGGTGGTTTCCAATCTAATACTACCTCAATCTTCCGAGGATCCACCCTTATTCCTTTGGCAGACACCACATGCCCTAAGAACGTAACTTCCTTCACCAAAATTCGCACGTCTTTGAACTTGGCATATAGCTTCTTTTCCTTAACACTTGCAACACAACCCAAGATGCTCATCATGTTCTTCCTCAGACTTGGAATACACTAGGATATCGTCTATGAACACAACGACAAACAGATCCAGGTAGGGTAGGAAAACCCGATTCATCATATCTATGAACGCGGCTGGGGCGTTTGTCAATCTGAATGGTATTACCAAGAACTCATAATGCCCATATCTAGTCCGAAAAGCTGTCTTATGGATATCTGCCTCTTTCACCTTAAGCTGATGATATCTTGACCTTAGATCTACCTTCGAAAATACTACGGCCCCCTTAAGCTGATCGAACAAGTCATCTATTCTTGGCAATGGATACTTGTTCTTGATGGTCAGCTTATTCAACTACCGGTAATCTATGCACATGCACATAGTCCCGTCCTTCTTCTTCACGAATAGGACCGGTGCTCCCCATGGAAACACACTAGGTCAAATAAACCCACAATCGAGTAACTCTTGGATTTGGGCTTTAAGCTCTACTAACTCTTTTGGTGCCATTCGGTACGGAGTAATTGGCACAGGAGCTATACTCGGCAGTAAATAAATTTTGAACTCCACTTCCCTGTCCGGGGTAACCCAGGCAGCTCCTCCGGAAAGACATCCAAAATTCCCTTACTATTCTAACTCCTCCTACAGCTGCTTCCTTAGCCTCTAAGGCACTGATCAACATCAGAAAAGCTACACACCCTTTTCTCACCATCTTCTCTGCCTTAATGACAAGCAATTCCGTCTCTCGCCCATTACCACAACCTCTTTGTCGTCAGAAGTTCTTAACGACATACGCTTAGCAGCACAATCCACATTCACATGGTACTTCACTAACTAGTCCATGCCTAAGATTAGATCAAATTCCTCAAATGGCAACTCCATTAAGTTAGCTGAAAACTGCTCCCCCTGAACTTCCAAAGGTACTGCCCTAAAGAGTTTGTCTAATACTACTAATTGCCCTAAAGGACTAAGTACAGTCATCTTCTTAGGTACAGTCTCAGAGTTTACATGCAGAGTTCCAGAGACCTTACTAGAAATGTATGAATGAGTTGACCCAATATCTATCAATGCAATAAAGGGTAATCCAAAGATAAGGAACATACCCGTTATGACATCAAAAGGCCACCATCCTCCTTCCAACGAATTGTATACACTAGACTGGCCGTCTTGCCTCCATGATGCCTCCGTGTTAGATTCTTACACCTCTGCCTTGTTCCCCGACCTCTTCCGTAACCATTACCTCGCCACCGGGACCCACGACCCCCACGGTGGCTATTGTCCACCTCTTCCACTGATTAAGACCACGACTTATTGGTCGGCTCCGCTCATTTTCATAGGATGTCTCTAATCATGTGATCCTTGGACCCACACTTAAAACATCCTCCCGTTTTTTCCAACACTCTCCTGTGCATCTTTCCACACCGAGCACAAGTACAGTCGTCCTCCCAGAATAACCTCTTGACCTCGCGACCCATCAACTCTAGGTCTCTTTTAAACATTCCCAGATGACCCTGATAATCCAAAACCTCTCTTTTGTCTATTCTTGTCCGTATTTTACCTTACAGATTCCTTAACCCCTTCGGCTACCTTAGCCTTTTCTACCAACACGGCAAACTCTCGCTCCTGCTGTGGAGCAATCAACAATATCAGGTCATCCCTCAGTCCGTCCTCAAACCAGACACATCGTTCATGCTCCGTAGCCACAATACCTTGAGCATATCGGCTCAACCTTAAGAATTCTGCTTCGTACTCGCTACGGACTTATTCCCCTGAACCAGCCTCAGAAATGCCTTCCTCTGCGCATCAATATAGCTAGTTCCAATATACTTCTTCTGATACACCGCCTTAAAATACTCCCAAGTAAGATCATCTACGGCGGCACCATCTCGAACCGTGAGCCACCATTGGTATGACTCATCGCGAGAAGCGACACCACCCCTTTCTGTTTCTCCTCAGCAGTCAAGTCCAAATCGTCCATAATTCGCTCCATCGCCTCCAACCAATACTCAGCCGTATTGGGTGCCACACCAGATATACCTCAAAATACCTCAACTCTATTGGCTCAGAGTCGCTCAGGTACAGACTTTCGAGCTCCCATACCTCCACCTGCTCCAGCCACCCTCTCAAGAACTCGCAGCATCGCCTGCGATACTACATCATCCCCCGTCTGATCCTGATATTCAACACCAGCAGCTGGTGGTGGTGGCATTTCATTCTCGGACCCTTGACCAGACCTAACGGGTTTCGATACGGTCATTCGGCCTCTACCACGGCCACACACATTACGACCACGTCCTCTAGAACTCATTCTTCCGAGTTACGTTTATCTGATTAAGAATTTTATGAATCATTATTTCTTTCCACTAATTTATCGCGAACAGTCTTATGATTAATAGTTCTAAAAAGTAGTTCTTTCGAATTCATACACACACTACAGTCTCAAGTTCATTCATTCAATCATCTCTATTCATGAACTTACGTTCATTACAGAAAAGTGTTGTGGTTGTCACTGTTGTTGTCTTCCACTACCCAAGGGTATTTCCGTAATTTTATCCTACAGGGGTATTTTCATAATTTTCCAAGTTAGGATATTTTGAAATTTTGTAAAATAGAGGTTTCTAGGTATTTTTGCAAAATAGAAATATTTTGATAGGAAGATTCAAGGGTAATATGGTAATTTTATAAACTGAGGGTATTTTCGTAATTTTACAAACTAGGGGTATTTCAGTAATTTTATAAAATATGGTTCCAGGTGGTTTTACGAAATAAGGGTATTTTGGAAATTTTCAATTCGGGGTACTTCGGCAACTTTCCATACCGTGGGTATTTTGGAAATTTTTTTCAAGTTAGGGGTAATTTGGTCAACTTGCAAATCAGGGGTATTTTGGTCATTTTTCGAATCAAGGGTACTTTGGTAATTTTGAAACTAAGGTTTAATTTTAAGGTTGTACAAAATAAGGTGGTGGCCCTTTCGGGTTTTAATTATTGAATTTAGCTCGTGATTAAGTCCTCTTAGTTAGAGTGAACCGTCACTACGCACTGTAGGATTCGAGTGGAGAGGAGGTGAGTCACTAGGATCGCTTAAATACCAAGCTCCCCAGAATCCAATCCTAGACAT
Source organism: Gossypium rotundifolium (assembly GCA_025506655.1). Classification (NCBI taxonomy): domain Eukaryota; kingdom Viridiplantae; phylum Streptophyta; class Magnoliopsida; order Malvales; family Malvaceae; genus Gossypium; species Gossypium rotundifolium. The sequence goes on along the minus strand of CP106728.1, from coordinate 117,771,258 downwards.
ACGCACAACCATTGCCACACCCTTAACTCAACGACTCACTCATAGGTTTGTTTGGTTAGACTTTAAATTTTATGCAATTCTATGTTGGAGTAAGCTAATCCTAGGTTCATTAGCTCTAGTCTACTAGTCTACGTCCCCATAATACCCACATACAAATCACACAATGGTTAGGGTACTTACCTAGTGGACTTGGTAGAGACTCAAAGCCATGCCGTAAAACCTATTCAATCTTTAGTAAAACCCAACTTCAAAATAAGGAAAAAACGTTTTGGCCCAAAAGCCCTCAAGGCCGAGTTTTGAACCGAGCTCTGATACCAAATTGAAACACCCCAAACCCGGCCCACAAGCCCTGACCAGATCTGGCATGCTCCTTGAGTAAAATGTAGTTAAGTCTCGAAATGACATTTTGGAAATCTTGGTGGTTTTGAAGAAAATAGCTTCGGATTGTTCTCAAGTTAAAAATCGTATTGTAATTTAAATTTGTGCTAAAACGATATTTTCATATTTCAAAAGTTACAAGTTAAAAGAGATGCCGAATTTTAGAGTTTATTATTATTAACTTGGAAACCGTAGGTGTTTGGGTTTCAAAACAATTGATGTTGTTTTACGAAAATTATTTAATCTTTCTGTTCGATATTGTTCGTATCATAATAAAAATTTAAAATGCATAAATAAAACAGTTAAGTGATAATGGCCTTATTACATCAAAACATAACCCAAAATAAATCAAATTAAACTTGATAAGAAAAACCGAAAAACTGAGCTGTGCATGGCCACCACTAAGTTCCTGCCAACCCGATCCATTTATCGAAAAGCCATCTCGCAAAATGTTAGCCCATGAGGGTGAGTCAACAAACTCGATGTGTAACTACCAACACAGACTCCCAAAACAATCAAGGCATATTAAATCACATAAAACAATTGTAAACATTGATGCAACCCAAACCACCTAGATCCAACCTCTACACATCACCCGCATCTACCAATCACACCGTGGGATTACTAAATCGACCCTCCATCTACTACACACCATCGAAGGCGCATTGCGAATAATCTGCATCACCCTTATAATTGTGGCATAGCCACCAGATAATGTGACAGAGTCACCAGATTCATAATATGTGACATAAGTCACCATATAATGTGGTAGAAACCACCATATCACTCCCCCTTTAACATAATCACCCATATGCCCATGCAACATACAATTTATCATGCAATTCACCTTACCCCAAAATCATAACAGAATTCCACATATTTTCGCATCCATGTTATTTAAACATTATTAACAAGTATTAAGGGTAACGTACCTGAATACACTGTACCATTGAATGGTACCCTTAGCCATGTTTATTCATCACTTCATTAACACATGCTTAACATTATTATTATTAAACTATCAGGAATTTAGTGTAGGGTTACACACCTGATTACTAACGCGATTACCAAATCCCGAAAATCTTCAGGAAATCGTCACCACCAATTCTACCTACATTCGGCCATCCTCCAAAACATCAAACCAACTGAAAACCATACTGATTCCAGCCCATATGGTATTCGGCCAAATAAAGAGAATCAAGAGAGGGCCATTCGGCCAAACCTATCACTACCTACCTTTGGCTTTTCCACCAAATCGGCACAGGAGATTTTTAATGAGATGATTCTGCCATGAGAGGGAAAATCGATGCACCTTAAGCAAGTGTTTTGGGTTAGATCTTAATGAAGAAGGAAAGAAAGTAAAGAAAATAAAAGTGAATTCGCATAGAATGAAATCCCGAAACTCACCCGATTACTAAGGAGTATGTGGCTAATGGTGCACCTTCGGGAACCAGAAACCTCCCTTGTAGATTCAGTTATGGATGAGGAACATGAGTAAGAAAAATTTAACTTTCAGGAAGATATTGGAGAGGAGAAGAAGACTAGGGAATTTCGACTGGAAGAGAAAAAGAAAAGAAAAGAATTTTAGCTTGAGAGAAAAGATGAGAAAGTGGGAAAAACAAATGGAAAAGATGATAATTCCCTTCCAAATTTCAGCTATACACAGGCACACATTCAGAGTTGGAGTTTCGGCCAACTCTTCCCCTCCTGATAGCTCTTATCTTGCATGATAACCCAATCCCTATCTCATCTTTAGAAGAGGCCAACCTAGAGCCAACTCCTCCTCTTAATTATCAGCTTTTAATTACTAAATATTAAAAGAAATAAAGCTCCTAAAATAGGGCTCATGTGCCGTCCATCCCCTCCCCCTTGAAGTGCCGAATATTTGACCCACTAAATTGGGCCCTAAGCAGCCATACTAGGCCCGAACTTCTCCCCCTTGTGATGCCACCTACATACGCACCTGTGGCACCTCCAACTTTGGGCCACGAGCCCAACTTGCTACTAAGCATACTCACTTAACTTTTAATTTATACACTAACATTATTTATAAGCAATTTAACCCAGGTTTCAAGCCCAAACCTGAGCCCAATCCACACCTCAAAGCCTTCTCCTACTAATTTAGCCATGCAACGCATCAAATGCACAGACCTACAAAGTCAGGATATTACAAAAACACACACAAATTTACTTAAGTCCAACTTCAACTAGCCCTTTCCTCTTAAGGGCCAAAAACTAAAATTTTTCCAAGACTCAAACTCGAACCCAAGCCTTCCTAGAACCCCCAAATACACCCAAATAACCAGCTGACTAAGCACAACATTAAATTATGCAAAAATTACAACCCCTAATTTTTAAGACGTTACAACTCTACACCCTTAAAGAAATTTCGGCCTCAAAATTTACCTGATCAAAAGAGGTGAGGGTATTGTTGTTGTATTGCCTCCTCTGCCTCCCACGTGGCTTCCTCTGAACCATGATTATGCTAGAGCACCTTGGCTAACGGAACAGATTTTCTTCTTAACACTTTGACATCACGATCTACTATTTGTACCGGTTCTTCTTTAAAGGTCAGATCATATCTAACCTCGATCTCCTCCACTGGTATTATATGAGAAGGATCAGAATGGTATCACCTTAGCATAGAAACATGGAATACGTTATGCATACGACTTAACTCAGGAGGCAGTTCTAGCTGATAAGCAACCGATCCCACATGCTTTGCTATATGGTAAGGTCCGATAAATCTAGGGCTCAACTTACCCTTCCGCCCAAATCTCAGAATCTTCTTCCATGGTAAGACCTTTAAGAAAACATAATCTTCCACTGCGAACTCAATCTCTTTACGCTTTAAATCAGCATACGACTTCTGCATATTCGATGCTTCTTTTAACTGATCTCGGATCAATCTTACCTTTTTCTCGATTTCAGCTACTAATTTTGGCCCTAACATTCGCCGTTCACCCAATTCTATCCAACAAGTAGGGGTATGACACCTACGACCATATAGCGCCTCATATGGTGCCATATGTATACTGGATTGGTAGCTGTTGTAGTAAGTGAATTCTCCAACGGTAAATATTCTTTCCAACGCCTTTGAAATCAATCACACAGCTTCTTAGCATGTCTTCCAAAATCTATATTACCTTCTCCAACTGACTATCAGTCTGTGGATGAAATATTGTGCTGAAGTCCAACCTTGTACCCAAAGCTTCGTGTAACACTCTCCAAAATTGGGATGTGAATCTAGGGTCCCTGTCCGAGATGATAGACACTGGTACCCCATGTAACCTCACAATTTTAGCCACATATAGCTTGGCCAACTTCTGCAATGAGTAATCAGTACAAACTGGTATGAAATGGGCAGACATAGTTAGTCAATCAACAATAACCAATATCGAATATTTCTTAGTAGGCGTCAGGGGTAGCCCACTAACAAAACCCATGGTTACCCTCTCCCACTTCCAGAGTGGAATTTTAATGGGTTGCAGCAATCCAGAAGGTAGTTGATGCTCAGCCTTCACTTGCTGGCGTGTCAAACACTTACTTACAAAATCAGTAACCTCACGCTTAAGCCTGGCCACCAGTACAATTCATGCAAATCTTGGTATAACTTATTTCCACTAGGGTGCATAGCGTATGGGCTACTATGCTCCTCCCGCAGAATAGACTGCCTTAACTCAGAATCCCTCGGTACACAGACTCTCCCATGGAAGCATAACACCCCTTCAGTATTCAGCCCAAATCTGCAGTCTCTCCCTTTTTCACTAGCTAAAAACGAGGAATTAACGATTCATCCAGCAACTGCTTTTCTTTAATTTGACCAATCCAAGTTGGTTTCACCTGAAGCTCTGCTAACAGACTACCATCCTCAAATATTACTCTTAGTTCAAATACAACCTTACGACTCAGTGCATCCGCTACCACGTTAACTTTTCTCAGATGATACCCAATCAAGCAATCATAATCTTTAAGCACCCCTATCCATCTTTATTTCCTAAGGTTCAAATCCTTCTGGGTAAGAAGATACTTGAGACTTTTATGGTCAGTATAAATAATCGTGTAATATCTGGGATTTAGGGGTTATGCATTTTCACTTAAATACATGTGGCTTTGTGCTTGTGTCTAGTTTAAATGTGTTTTGGGGGCTTCAGAAACCTTGGGATGTAGGTAGAAGCCTTAGAAAAATATTTGACTTTAAGCCTAAAAAGGGAACTAAGGGAGCTAGGCCTTAAGGAGTATAGTGCGTGGCATATGACACAAGTACTGAGCTAGTAAAGTGGCAAGGGAGGCGCTACTTAGAGCACAGGAGAGTGACGCCTCAGGAAGTGTGAAAGGGGCCTAGGTTCGACCGGCAAGGGAAGCGTTTTTGAGTTGTCTTTTTGCGTCAAGAAGGTGCAGTGGTGGACGACACAAGGACTTTAAATGGATGTTTGAAAGATCAAGTTAAATTCATTTCAATTTCGGCTAAGAAGGGAAGATAGGTGTTGACTCATTCAAATGAGAGGTAAAGAGAAGAATTAGGAGGAGAACGTGGGATTGGGAGAGAGGGAAGAGGTGGGCAAATGTGGGACTCTAGGAGATGTATAATCAGTTTGGGATTGTAGTAGGGGGTGTGTGCCAAAATCTTCTAATCACCTCTTACTCTTCTTTCCTTCTCTCAACCTCAATCTTATACTTTTTTCTTTCTTGTGGCTGAATCTCCTTTTCTTCCATCTCCTCTTTTCTTTCTCTCATATTTGTTCAAAACCACATCAACATCTTTTCTTCTCAAATCAACAATTTTCTTTTCTTTTCATTCTTCCTTGTGCCGAAACCTTCTTCTCTTTTCTCCTTTTTACCGAGACTCCCTTAATCTCTTTTCTTTAAACCAAAGTCAAATACCATTCATCTTTCTCCCATTCTCTCCTTTCACTTTGGCCAATCTCAATTGCTTTTTCTTAAGCCATTGCCGAAATCTCTCAACTCTCCCCTTCTCATTTTTGGCTGAATATCAATCAAGCAGAGATCTCCCTTGATTTCTTCTCTAACTGGTTGGAATAGGTAAGTCTATCATGACCGAATCTCCTCTATTCTCACTTACTTTTCTCTGTTGACGTGTATTATATAGAAGTCAAATTTCAACATTTGTCTTGACTTTTAATCAACCATGCAATCGATTTTTTTAGGATCTCTAGGATTTTGAAGCAGTAGATCGGAGTCGTCTTTTCCCTGTCAATAGTTTCCAGTAAGTTAGTGGTAAGGTTTCATGCTAATTCAATTTGTCTCTTAGTTATTTGAAAAGCTGAAGGCTATTAAGATTAGGTGTTAATGTTGGCGATTGTAGGGAAAGATCACTCACATATCTCAAAGTTGTGGCTAGTATTCAAATGCTAAGGTAAGGATTAGGGTTGTGCGTTAACCTTTTGGGATTTGTTTGTATAGCCGAATGGCCTCTTTGCTAATGATCTTAGTGTTGGTTAATATAGGAAAGGGGATCTAGTGCGTTAGATTGGGATTTTTGGGATTCGGTAATCGCATTAGTAACCAGGTGTGTAACCCTACATTAATTTCCCCATAGATTAATAATATTGATATTAAATAAGTGATTATGGGAATTAAGTAACATGGCTAATGGTTCCATTCAATGGTACAAAGGTATTCAGTATCGCTACCCTTAATACGCTTAATAATGTTATGAACATTTGATATGAAATATGTGTGATTTTGTTATGAAATTGGGGTAAGGTGCATTGCATGATATCTTTATGTTTGGTATGATGCATGGGCATATGGATGATAACGATAAAGGGGAAGTGTTCCGGTGGTTTTTACCACATTATCCGGTGACTTACGTTACATATTATGAATCTGGTGACTCTGTCACATTTCTGGTGGCAATGCCACATTATAAGGGTGATGTGCAGTTGACTGTAGCGACTGCCTTCGATGGTGTGTAGCGAATGGAGGGTCAATTTAGTAATCCCCACGGTGTGATTGGCAGGTACGGGTGGTGTGTAGAGGTTGGATAACGAGGTGGGTTTGGGTTGCATCATTGCTTATAAATGTTTATATGAGATTTGATATGCCTTAATCAAGTGGGAATCTATGTTGGCTGTTACACACTGAGTCTGTTGACTCACCCTTCGTGGGCTAACATTTTGCAGGTGATACTCAGTAAAATGGACCGGGTCGGCAGGGACTTAGTGGTGGCCATGCTCAGCTCAGCATTTTTGGGTTTTCCCATAATTAAACTTATCACGTTTTTTTCTTTTTTTATTATTGTGTTTTCAGATTTTATTTTGGGTTTTGTTTTGTTGTATTAAGGCCATTACTATTTAACTATTTTATTTAAGTGTTTTAATTTTTATTCTGATACGATCGACATCAAACAAATGGTTAAACAATTTTTCGTAAAACAACTTCAAATGTTTTGACACCTAAATACCTACGATTTTCAACTTAATGATAAGCTCTAAAATTCAGCATTTCTTTTGACTTGAAATATTTTTGAAACATGAAGATAACGAGTTAATGACATACAAACTTAAATAACAAACGGTTTTCAACTTAATCGTAACATAAATCTATTTTCCTCAAAACCACCTATTTTTTTGAAATGACAAAACGAGATTTGGCTACATTTTACTCAAGGAGCATGCCAGATCCGGTCGGGGCTTGTAGGCCGGGTTTGGGATGTTTCAACTTGGTATCGTAGCTCGCTCAAAACTCACCTTTGAGGGCTTTCTGGCCCAAAATATTTTTTTGAAATTGAGTTTTACTAAAAGATTAACAGTTTTCGGCATGGTACCCAGTCTCCAATTCAAGTCCACCGTAAGTACCCCTAATTATTGTGTGATTTGTATGTGGGTATTACGCGATTATAGATTAGCGATTAGGATCTATTGAACTCTAGGGTTAGCTTACTCCAACACAAAATTACATAAAATTTAAAGACTAATTGAACAAACCCGTGAGTAAGTCGCGAGTTAAGGGTGTGGCAACAGCTTGTGTGCATGTCTAGGATTGGATCTGTGAGAGCTTGGTATTTAAGAAGTCTCAAGACTCACCTCCTCTTCACTCGAATCCTACCGTGCATAGTGACAACACCTAACCAAGAGGACTTACCCACAAAGCTAAATTCAATAATTAAAACCCGAAAGGGACTAGCTACGCCGTTTTATAAAACCTTAGTTTTGAGATCACCGAATCACCCCTTGATTTGTAAAAAACTATTTTAGCTTTTGAAAAAAAATTTGAAATATCCCCGATTTACAAAATTATCGAAATACCCTAGTTTGTAAAATTACTAAAATACCCTCAGTTTATAAAATTACCATACTACCCTCAATTTTTACCAAAATATTCCTATTTTTCAAAATATCAAAAACCCCTATTTTGCAAAATTACCAAAATACCGCTATAAGACAAATTACGAAAATACCCATGGGTTTGGAACGGACGAAAATGCTCAAATCGGTGAACATGTGTAGTAGATACTATTGAATGAATGTGATTCTCTGAATTAGAGTAAGAGATTAGAACGAAAACTTTGAAATGATCGAAAGAACTACCACTAAACTTCGTTACATAAAATTTGTTCGTGGATAATTAGTGGAATGTAAAGCTAATACATAAAATTTCTTAAATCGATTAAATCGCGATCATAGACATGAGTTCTAGGGGACGTGGTAGTAACGTGCTTGGGCATGGTAGAGGCAGAATGACCGTATCGGAACCAGTTAGGTTTGGTCAAGGGTCTGAGAATGAGAGGCCACCACCCCCAACTGCTGGTGTTGAATATCAGGATCAGACGGGGGATGATGTAGTATCGCAGGCGATGCTACGAGTTCTAGAGAGGGTGGCTGGAGCAGGTGGAGGCATGGGAGCTCGAGAATCTGTACCTTAGCGACTCCGAGCCAATAGAGATGAGGTATTACGTGGTGTATTTGGTGTGGTGCCCAATACGGCTGAGTATTGCTTGGAGGAGACGGAGCAAATCATGGACAATTTGGACCTGACTGCTGAGGAGAAACTGAAAGGGGTGGTGTCGTCTCTCCGGGATGAGTCATACTAGTGGTGGCTCACGATTCGGGATAGTGCTGCAGCGGATGATCTCACTTGGGAGTATTTCAAGGCAGCGTATCAGAAGAAGTATATTGGGACTAGCTATATTGATGCGCAGAGGAAGGCGTTTCTAAGGCTGGTTTAAGGGAGTAAGTCCGTAGCGGAGTACGAGGCAAAATTCTTAAGGTTGAGCTGGTATGCTCAAGGTATCATGGCTACGGAGCATGAACGGTGTGTCAGGTTCGAGGATAGACTGAGGGATGACCTGAGATTGCTGATTGCTCTACAACAGGAGCGGGAGTTTACCGTGTTGGTAGAGAAGGCTAAGGTAGCCGAAGGGGTTAAGGAATCTGTGAGACAGAATTTGAATATGAATAGACAAAAGAGAGGTTTTGGATCGTTGCGGTCATCCGAAAATGCTTAAAAGAGACCTAGAGTTGATGGGCCGCGAGGTCAGCAGGTTGTTACGGGAGGACAGTACCGTACTTGTGCTCAGTGTGGAAAGATGCACCTGGGAGAATGTTGGAAAAGAATAGGGGATGTTTTAAATATGGGTCCAAATATCACATGATTAAGGACCGCTGTGGAAAGCAGTGAGAGCCGACCAAAGAAGTCGTGGTCTTAATCAGTGAAAGAGGTGGACAAAGAACCACCGCAGGGTCGTGGTCCGATTGGCAGAGGTAATGGTTCTGGTAGAGGTCGCGGGACACCGGGCAGAGGTGTTGGTAACGTGGAGGCGAGACAGCCAGGTCTAGTGTATGCGGTTCGGCGAAAGGAGGATGGTGATGCACTTGATGTCATAACAGTATGCGCTCTTATTTTGGGTTACCTTTATTGCTTTGATAGATATAGGTCAACTCATTCATACATCGCTAGTGAGGTATCTCAAACTCGCATGTGAACTCGAGACCATACCTAGGAAGATGACTGTACTTAGTCCTTTAGGGCAATCAGTAGTAGTAGACAAACTCTTTAGGGCGGTGCCTTTGGAAGTTCAGGGGGCGCAGTTTCCAGCTGACTTATTGTAGTTGCCATTAGGGGAATTTGATCTAATCTTAGGCATGAAATGGCTAGTGAAGTACAGTGCGAATGTGGATTGTGCTGCTAAGCGCATGTCCTTGAGAACTTCTGACGACAAGGAAGTTGTGGTGATGGGCGAGAGACGAAATTACTTGTCAAATGTAGTATCTGCCCTTAAGGCGGAGAAGATGGTAAGAAAGGGATGTGTAGCTTTTCTGATATTGGTCAGTGCTTTAGAGGCTAAGGAAGCAGCTGTGGGAGGGGTCAGGACGGTAAGAGAATTTATGGATGGCTTTCCTAAGAGTCAGCACAGGTTACCCCTGACAGGAAGGTGGAGTTCTAATTGATTTGTCGCTGTACAACTCCTGTGTCAATTGCTCCATATAGGATGGCGCCAAAGGAGTTGGTAGAGCTCAAGGCCTAGGTCCAAGAGTTACTCGATCGTGGGTTTATTCGACCTAGTGTGTCTCCATGGGGAGCACCGGTCCTATTCATGAAGAAGAAGGATGGGACTATGCGTATGTGCATAGATTACCGGCAGTTGAATAAGCTGACCATCAAGAACAAGTACCCATTACCGAGGATAGACGACTTGTTCGATCGGCTTAAGTGGCAGATTTTCAAAGATAGATCTACTACGGGATATCATCGACTTAAGGTGAAGGAAGCAGATATCCATAAGATGACTTTTCTGCTAGATACTGGACATTATGAGTTTTAGTTATGCCGCTTGGATTGACGAATGCCCTAGTCGCGTTCATGGATATGATAAACCAGGTTTTCCAACCCTACTTGGACCAGTTCATCGTTGTGTTCATAGACAATATCCTGGTATATTCCAAGTCCGAGAAGGAGCATGATGAGCATCTCCGGGTAGTATTGCAAGTGTTAAGGGAAAAGAAGTTATATGCCAAGTTCAGTAAGTGCAAATTTTAGCTGAAGGAAGTTGCGTTCTTAGGGCATGTGGTGTCCACGAAGGGGATAAGGGTGGATCCTCGGAAGATTGGGGCAGATAGATTGGAAACCACCTAAGTCCTGTGGGCGAGGTTCGTAGTTTCTTGGGGTTAGCGAGCTACCACAGGAGATTTGTTGAAGGGTTCTCGCCAATAGCAGACCTCGACAAAGTTGTTGAGAAATGAGGTACCTTTCAGATGGGCGGATAAGCAATGGAGAGTTTTGAGAAGCTTAAGAGAGTATTGACAGAGGCTCCGGTGTTGATTCAAATTAAAGGTGGAAAGACTTTGTGGTGTATTGTGATGCTTTCCATACAGGATTGGGATGTGTTCTAATGCAAGATGGAAAAGTGGTCGCTTATACGTCTCGACAATTGAGGCCACATAAGGTTAACTATCCGACGCATGATTTGGAGTTGGCGGCGGTAGTATTCGCTCTAAAAAGTGTGAGGATATGTTAAGGGGCTGCGTGATAGACTTCAGAGGAAGCTGGGAGGAGTTCTTGCCTTTAGCGGAGTTTGCGTACAATAATAGCTATCAAGCAAGTATTCAGATGGCACCGTATAAAGCGCTGTATAGACGAAAGTGTCGCACTTCTACGTGTTGGACAGAATTGGGGGAACATCAGGTTTTGGGTCTGAAGATTGTAGCAGAATCGGAAGAAAATGTTAAGGTAATTCGGGCACGGTTGAAGGAGGCATCTGACAGGCAAAACTCATTTGTAGATCTTAAGCAGAAGGAGATAGAGTTTGCTGTGGGAGATCAGGTGTTTCTAAAAGTTTCGCCATGGAAGAAGGTGATGAGATTTTGTCGCAAGGGAAAACTAAGTCCTAGGTTTATAAGACCTTATCAGGTTTTGAAGCGGGTTGGAACAGTGGCATATCAGTTAGAGTTACCTTCAGAGTTGAAGCAGATGCACGATGTGTTCCACGTTTCGATGCTACGTCGTTACCGATTGGATCCATCTCATGTAATACTGATTGAGGAGGTGGAGCTAAGACCAGATTTGTCCTATAAGGAAGAGCCGATTCAGATTCTGGAACGAGATGTGAAGGTGTTACAGAGGAAATCAGTTTCTCTAGTCAAAGTGTTATGGCGTAACCATGGATCGGAAGAGGCTTTGTGGGAGCCACAGGAAGCAATGCGATAGCAATACCCTCACTTATTTTAGTCAGGTAATTTCGAGGTCAAAATTATTTTAAGGGGGTAGAACTATAATATTTGGGATTTAGGGGTTATGCATTTTCACTTAAATACATGTGGCTATGTGCTTGTGTATAGTTTGAATGTGTTTTGGGGGCTTCAAGAACCTTGGGATGTAGGTAGAAGCCTTAGAAAAATATTTGATTTTAAGCCCAAAAAGGGAACTAAGGGAGCTAGGCCTTAAGGAGTATAGTGCGTGGCATATGACACAAGTACTGAGCTAGTAAAGTGGCAAGGGAGGCGCCACTTAGAGCACAGGAGAGTGACACCTCAGGGAGTGTGAAAGGGGCCTAGGTTCGACCAACAAGGGAAGCATTTTTGAGTTGTCTTTTTGCGGCAAGGAGGTGCAGTGGTGGATGACACAAGGACTCTGAATGGATGAGTGAAAGATCAAGTCAAATTTATTTGAATTTCGGCTAAGAAGGGAAGATAGGTGTTGACTCATTCAAATGAGAGGTAAAGAGAAGAATTAGGAGGAGAATCTAGGATTGGGAGAGAGGGGAAGAGGTGGCCAAATGTGGGACTCTAGGAGATGCATAATCGGTTTGGGGTTGTGGTAGGGGTGTGTGTGAAATCTTCTAATCACCCCTACTCTTCTTTCCTTCTCTCAACCTCAATTTTATACTTTTTTCTTTCTTGTGGCCGAATTTCCTTTTCTTCCATCTCCCTCTTTTCTTTCTCTCATATTTGTTCAAAACCACATCAACATCTTTTCTTCTCAAATCAACAATTTTCTTTTCACTTCATTCTCCCTTGTACCGAAACCTTCTTCTTTTTCCTCCTTTTACCGAGACTCCCTTAATCTCTTTTCTTTAAACCAAAGTCGAATACCATTCATCTTTCTCCCATTCTCTCCTTTCACTTTGGCCGAATCTCAATTGCTGCCATTGCCGAAATCTCTCAACTCTCCCTTTCTCATTTTTGACTGAATATCAATCAAGCAGAGATCTCCCTTGATTTCTTCTCTAATCGATTGGAAAAGGTAAGTCTGTCATGACCGAATCTCCTCTATTCTCACTTACTTTTCTCTGTTGACATGTATTAAACAAAAGTCAAATTTTGGCATTTGTCTTGACTTTTAATCAACCATGCAATCGGTTTCTTTTAGGATCTCTGGGATTTTGAAGCAGTAGATCGGAGTCATCTTTTCTCTGTCAATAGTTTCCAGTAAGTTAGTGGTAAGGTTTCATGCTAATTCAATTTGTCTCTTAGTTATTTGAAAAGCCGAAGGCTATTAAGATTAGGTGTTAATGTTGGCCGATTGTAGGGGAAAGATCAGTCTCACATATCTTGAGTTGTGGCTAGTATTCAAAAGGCATTAAGGTAAGGATTATGGTTGTGCGTTAACCTTTCGGGATTTGTTTGTATAGCCGAATGGCCTCTTTGCTAATGATCTTAGTGTTGGCCGAATATAGGAAAGGGGATCTAGTGCGTTAGATCGGGATTTTCGGGATTCGGTAATCGCGTTAGTAACCAGGTGTGTAACCCTACATTAATTTCCCCATAGATTAATAATATTGATATTAAATAAGTGATTATGGGAATTCAAGTAACATGGCTAAGGGTACCATTCAATGGTACAGTGTATTCAGGTACGTTACCCCTTAATACACAGTTAATAATGTTATGAACATTTGATATGAAATATGTGTGATTTCGTTATGAAATTGGGGTAAGGTGTATTGCATGATATCTGTATGTTTGGTATGATGCATGGGCATATGGGTGATAACGATAAAGGGGAAGTGTTTTGGTTTTACCACATTATCCGTGACTTATGTCACATATTATGAATCCGTGACTCATCACATTATCTGGGCAATGCCACATTATAAGGGCAATGTGCGCTTGATCTGCAATGATCGCCTTCGATGGTGTGTAGCGGATGGAGGGTCGATTTAGTAATCCCCACGTGTGATTGGCAGGTACGGGTGGTGTGTAGAGGTTGGATAACTAGGTGGGTTTGGGTTGCATCATTGCTTATAAATGTTTATATGTGATTTGATATGCCTTAATCGATTGGGAATCTATGTTAGTTGTTACACAATGAGTCTGTTGACTCACCCTTCGTGGGCTAACATTTTGCAGGTGATACTCAGTAAAATGGACCGAGTTGGTAGGGACTTAGCGGTGGCCATGTTCAGCTCAGCATTTTCGGGTTTTCCCATAATTAAACTTATCACGTTTTTTTCTTTTTTATTATTGTGTTTTCGAATTTTATTTGGGTTTTGTTTTGTTGTAATAAGGCCATTACTATTTAACTGTTTTATTTATGCGTTTTAGTTTTTATTCTGATACGATTGACATCAAACAAATGGTTAAACAATTTTTCGTAAAACAACTTCAAATGTTTTGACACCTAAATACCTACGATTTTCAACTTAATGATAAGCTCTAAAATTCAGCATTTCTTTTAACTTGAAATATTTTTGAAACATGAAGATAACATGTTAATGACATACAAACTTAAATAACAAATGGTTTTCAACTTAACCGTAACACAAATCTATTTTCCTCAATACCACCTATTTTTTTCAAAATGACAAAACGAGATTTGGCTACGTTTTATTCAAGGAGCATGCCAGATCCGGTCGGGGATTGTGGGCCGGGTTTGGGGTGTTTAAAATCGACTTCTCCCCATACAAGTAGTGTCTCCAAATCTTTAGGGTGAATACCAGCGCTACTAATTCCAAGTCATGAGTGGGGCAATTTACCTTGTGCGACCTAAGCTGACGGGACTCATAGGCCACTATCTTACCCTTTTGCATCAGCACACAACCCAAACCTGTGTGCGACGCATCACATTAGACAATGAATTCCTTTCCAGCCTCAGGCTGAATTAATACCCGGGGCTTCAGTCAAATTCTTCTTCAATTTCTCAAAACTCCCATGCTGTTTATCAATCCAAACAAACGGTACTCCTTTACGCAGTAACTTAGTTAGGGGTGGAACAATCAATGAAAACCCCTCCACGAACTGTCTATAATACTCGGCCAGACCTAGAAAACTTCAAATCTCAGATACGACATCGGCGGCTTCCAATCTAGTGTGGCCTCAACTTTTCGAGGATCAATCATAATCCCCTCAATAGACGCGACATGACCTAAAAACGCCACCTCTTGCAACCAAAACTCGTACTTGCTAAATTTGGCATAAAGCTGCCTTTCTCTCAATGTTTGCAGGACAACTCAGAGATGTGAATCATGCTCCTCCTCGATTCTCGAAAAGACAAGAATATCATCTATAAACACCACCACGAACCGGTCTAAGTAAGGTTGGAAGACCCGGTTCATCATAACCATGAAAGTAGCTGGTGCATTCGTTAACCTAAATGGCATGACCAGAAACTCGTAATGTCCATAACAAGTCTGGAATGACGTCTTGTACACATCTGCCTCCTTAACCCTTAGTTGATGGTACCCCGATCTAAGATCTATCTTGGAGAAAATCGTGGCTCCTCACAGCTCGTCTCTTCTTAGTAAAGGGTACTTGTTCTTAATCTTCAATTTGTTCAATTGACGATAATCAATACACATGCGAATTGACCCATCATTCTTCTTCACAAACAATACCGGTGCTCCCCAAGGAGACACATTGAGTGGGATGAATCCTCGATCCAGCAGCTCTTGGATTTGATCCTTTAACTCTACCAGCTCCTTTGGTGCCATCCTATAAGGGGCGATGGACACCGGAGCTATTCCTGGTAGGAGCTCAATGTCGAATTCGACCTCACAGTTTGGTGTCAATCCTAGAAGATCTTCAGGAAATACCCCCGAAAACTCCTTTACGATCCTGACATCCCCAATAGACAAACCCTTAACATCAGATGTGCTGACATAAGGTAAGAACACCTCGCACCCCTTGCAAACCAGTTTCTCGGCCTTTAATGTAGAGATTACATTGGATAAATAATCCCTTCGCTCCCCTATCACAACCACCTCCTCAACCTCTGAAGAATTCAGTACCATACGCTTAGCAGCGCAATCTAAATTTGCACGGTGTTTTACAAACCAATCCATGCCCAAAATGAGATCAAACTCGCCAAACGGCAGTTCCATCAAATTCGCTAGAAAGATAACCCATTGGACCTCTAGGGGCACATCTTTAAACAGTTTATTCACTCTAACCAACTGTCCCAATGGACTAACCACTGACAGTTCCCTCTCAGTAAGTTCAAATTGTATGCCCAATTTTCTCAACACCGTATATGCAACATACGAGTGCATAGATCCAATATCAATTAAAGCTATAAATGGTACATCATGAATGAGGAATGTACCAGTTATGACGTCAAGTGCGTCGCCATCCTCTTGATGCCGAGCAGCATAAACCAACCCTAGCTATCTCGCCTCTGTATTACCAGCACCTCTACCCGGTGCTCCATGACCTCGTCTAAACCCATTTCCCCCTCTGGCTAGACCACAGCCTCTCTGTGGCTGCTGACCACCTCTTCTTGGCTGCACACAACCCTGACCCGCCACTTGCATCAAAATGGGCCTCTGAGTACAGTCTCTAACCTGATGATCCCTGGACCCACATCTAAAGCACGCCCCAGTTTTTTTCCAGCACTCTCTCAAATGAGATCTCCCACACTCAGTGCAAGGCTACGGTCTGACCGCAACATTAGAAACCCTAAATTAGGCTGGCCCATCAAACCTATGCTCTTTCTAAGCCCACCAGAAGAACTTGAAGGCCCAAAATTCCTCTTACCTCTGCCCCTATCCTGTTCACGGTTCTAGCGCTCTAAGTATTTCACATCATCGCAATCTTAGCCTTCTCAACTAGGGCAGCAAAGTCTCTTTCCCTCTGTGGGGCTATCAGTACTGCAACTCATCTCGACTACCATCTTCAAACTGAACACAGCACTCATACTCAGTCGCGACAATGCCCCTAGCATACCGGCTTAACCATAGAAACTCTACCTCATACTCCGCTACAGACTTATTTCCCTCAACCAAACTCAAAAATTCCTTTCTCCGGGCATCCACATAACTTGCCCTAACATATTTCCCTTGGAAGGCCACCTTAAAGAAATCCCATGTCACACGGTCGGCCTGCGTGCCTTTCCTCACGGTAAGCCCCCATTGATATGCCTCATCTCACAGTAAAGACATCGCTCCTTCAGTTTTTGCTCCACTGTCAGTCAAGGTCATCCATGATTCACTCTACCGCCTCCAACCAATATTTTGCTACGTTCGGGGCTACACCAGATATGCCCCTGAAGATTTTTGCCCCGTTCGATCGAAGACGCTCAGAATTGACTCTCGAGCCACCGATCCAGTACTCGCTCCAGCAACCCTTTTCCAGAACCTATAGCATCGCTTGGGACAGAGCATCATCCCCACCGGCTCGATCATGAGACCCCGTCTCAATCACTGGTGATGTCGGCGCTTCCCTTTCAGGCATATGTCCTGATGCTAAGGCCCAGCCCTAGCACCTCGGCCTCTACCACGGCCACGTGTACCCCTTCCGCGACCTCTTGTTCTCATATCGATGTAGCGTATTTTCTGATTAATAAGTTTTATGAATCAACTTATAGTTCTCATCATTAGTAACAAGTATTTTATGAAAAGTAGTAATTAGGGTTGTTCTCGCAGATTGCATATACTACAGTTTCAGTCTCCTATAGTTTCAGTTTCTACAACTAAGGAGTTTCAATATACTACTACTATCCCTAGTAGTTTCTTAGTACAGTCATTCATAAACCATAATATGAGCATATTTTAATCCCACATTTAGCATACTTTTGGATGATTTATCCCTTTAATTATGGAAATAGGTGCTCCTAATCATTTGTTTTCATGTTTTATACTCAGGAGAGCACCGGAGGATGAAAAGAACAAAAAAGTGGGCCAAAATAGAGTAAATAGGCTAAATTACGAAATCAACACAGCCTGGGCCCAAGACCACACGACCGTGCCTCATCAACAGATCTAAACATGGCCTGGCCTTGATTTACACGGGCGTGTCCCTACCGTAGCAGAGAAGAGTTTCATTCAGAATAGGGTACTTAGAGGCAAAGAAAGAAATTCCAAAAGCCTATATAAACACCCTAGAGGCCAACCTTCAATGGGGCGTTCAGCTAGGCCAAAAAGCCAAGCCAGAGGGGCCAAATTATGGGATTCACTCGAAAAAAGCCAGTTGATTCATCTCGAGAAGCCGGAATCATACTCAAGATTGAGGATCTCTCCTTCAATTCCTTCAGGGGTTTTAGGGTTTTCTTTATGTTTTGTTTTATATTTTCTTCTGAGATGTATTCTTTTATAATTATGAACTAAACCCCTCAAATACCTGAGGGGGATGAAACCTAAGACGGATCTTGTTATTGTTTTCTGAGCTATATGATAAATACTTGATTTGTTCTTAATTATGTGTTCTTAATTCTTACTTTGATATTTCAGGATATTGATTCAAGTATTGATGTGTTTAGGCAGTGGAGCAAAAGTCCATATTTAAGAGTAGATCTAGCATAGTTAAGCGGAGTTGATCACAACCCTAGAAATAGGATGACGAAAATCTGCCAGATTAGGGTCAAACCTAATATGGAAGTCCATAGATCGAGTTAATGCAATTCTAGTAGTTTTAATTAGAAAGATATTTCAATTAGGGTTAGACATTAGTATCCTCGAAAGAGGTATTAATATAAATTACGGAATCCTACGGATCAAGTCAAGTGAATAAATCGTCTGGTTCATAGTTAAATAACAAGTGAAGTCTAGGTTGATTCTTCCTCGGGTATTGTCTTAATGAATTGGTCTTCCCCAAAGTATTTGCCCAATTCATTCCCTTTGTCTTTGCATCTTTAGCTTTGTTGTCAGTTAATTTTAGATTAGATAATAACTCCTTTACTTTTTTAGGCTAAATAATAGAAAGAAAGTTAGTATTAGTACTGTTGGTTCCTTTGGGTTCGACAACCCAGTCTTGCCACTAAACTATACTATTGTTTGATAGGTGCGCTTGCCTTCATCATTATCTTAGTTACTTTCCAGGTTCGATCATTCTTTTTATAAATTTTTAAGACTCTGACACACGATCAAGTTTTTGACGTGGTTACCAGGGAACTGAAATATTAAGAACGCTCAATTTTATTACTGTAGCCATATTTTATTTTATTCTGAAATTAAATTTTATTTTTACTTTTCTAATTTTCTTTTTCTTTTTATCTTTTCCCAACAGGTACCTCTAGTTTATGAATAGAAGGAACCTGACAGGACCACTACTTTATGAAAGTAAAATTGAAAGCACAGTTCACAAAAATCGAAGAGAAATAAGGAGGTCAAGAAGACGAAATTAATATGAACGAAGAGATGGCTGAGAATAATCCGCTACCTCAGGAGGTGGCCGAACACCATGCTCCTCGAACTATGTATGATTATGCTAAACCTAATTTAACAGGAGATGAATCGAGTATTGTTAGGCCTGCTATAGCTGCTAATAATTTTGAACTAAAACCTAACACTATTCAAATGATTCAACAATTTGTTCAATTTGATGGTTTGCAGGACGAAGACCCAAATACTCATTTACCAAATTTTCTAGAATTTTGTGATACCTTCAAAATAAATGGCATTTTCGAGGATGCCATTCGTATTCAGTTATTTCCCTTTTCATTAAGGAATAAAGCCAAACAATGATTGAATTCTCTTCCATGAGGATCAATCTCTACATGGGAACAAATGACCAAAAAATTTTTATTAATATATTTTCCACCGGGCAAAACAGCCAAATTAAGGAATGATATCTCTTTTTTTGTGTAGATGGATTTAGAAACACTCTACGATGCATGGGAGAGATACAAAGATTTATTGAGAAGGTGCCCACAACATGGATTACCCTTGTGGCTATAGGTCCAAACTTTTTACAATGGTGTGAACCCTTCAATGAGACAGCTGATTGATTCAGCAGCCGACAGAACCCTGAATAAAAAAACACCTAAGGTGGCCTACAAATTCATTGAAGAGATGTCATTGAATAACTATCAGTGGCAAGTTATGTGAACAAAACCAATGACAAACGCTAGTGCTTTCAACCTCGACGCAGTAACCATGCTATCAAATCAGGTAGAGATGTTAAATAAAAAGATTGATGGTTTGTGTGGTTCCTCACAGATACATCCGATAATGCAATGTGATTTAAATCTAGGAGGCGTGACGAATCTTAAGTACCCACCCTACAATCTGGGCATGAAAAGCAAACAAATAAACTATACGGGTAACAATTTCAAATCTCAAAATAACCCTTATAATAATACTTATAATCCTGGTTGGAGGAACCACCCCAATTTCTCATGGGGTGGTCAAGGAAATCAGAGACAACAATTTCCTCCAAACTTGCAATAACAGCCCTACCTACAAGAAAAGAAGCCGAATCTTGAGGAGATGCTGAAAAAATTCATAGTGGTGTCAAAAACTCGTTTCCAAAACACCGAAACAACACTTAAAAATCAACAAGCATAGATTAAAGGAATCAAGAACCAATTAGGGCAACTCGCTAAGTTGATCTCCGAACAACCACAAGGTAGCTTGCCAAGTAACACTGAGACTAACTCAAATGAGCAACTTCAAGCCATAACCGCTTAGAATAGTGAAAGGTTAGTAGATTCTGAGCCTGAGCCAAGGCAAGAACCTGTGGTAAGTGAAGGTAAGGTTGAGGTAAGCCAAGAAAAGCCAAAACTGGTAATTAAAGAATACCAACCTCATATACATATCCCAAGTGATAAAGAAAGACTACACAGACAAACAGTTCAGTAAGTTTCTTAAACTTTTAAAGAAATTACATATTAACTTACCATTTCTTGAAGCTCTTTCACAAATGTCAGATTGAAGGAAATTTTTACAAGAGCTTTTAACAAATAAGCGGAAGTTAGATGTGGAGTCGCATGTGGAATTAAATGCAGTGTGCTCAGCAATGTTGCGAACAGGCTACCATGAAAATTAAAAAATCCAGGGAGCTTTACAATTCCATGTTTAATTGGTAGTTTATCTATTGATAATGCTTTAGCTGATTTAGGGCAAGCATCAATGTTATGCCTTCTAAAATGTTTAAACAGCTAGGTTTAGGGAAACCCAAGCAAACTAGGATGAGTATTCAACTAGCTGATAAGACTATTCGAATTCTTAAGGGTATAATTGAAGATGTACTAGTTAAAGTTGACATATTCATATTCCCAGTAGACTTTGTTGTTTTAGATATGGATGAAGACAATAGTATCCCCTTAATTTTAGGAAGGCCCTTTTTAGCAACTGCCAAATCTAAAGTTGAAGTTAGTACAGGTGAACTCACACTTTGTGTAAGTGACGAATCAATCAGTCTTTAAACTCTCGACTCAGCTAGGACATCAAGTGACAACGGTGAGAACGTAAATTCTATTGATAATCATTCGGTTCAACCTTCTTTACAGGAAGCACCATGACGCTACATATTTGATCCAGTTCATAAACCTAGTGCCAATAAAGAAGAAATTTATGAGGAACGAAGGCTTCAGATTGATGAACTAGACGAGTGGAGGGCACATTTCAAGGAAGAATCAAAACCACAAAAGCAAAATTGAAGGAACCCCCAGACGAGCTTATAGGAACGTCAAATCGCTTCAAAATAAGAGACTCAGGTACTGTTAGAGAAAATAGACCCTCGAACCGCCACTTCAGAATTTAATACAAATGAAGAGATCCCTTTTAAGGTACTTAATGTTTTCCCTTACGGAACAGTCGAGGTAAGTAATTCTACATTCGGTACTTTTAAAGTAAATGCTACTCGACTCAAATATATAATGATAGCATGAGAAAGGATTTTTCACTCCTCAACCCACCATGAATGTGCAAATGAGAGGTAAGTCTAGCTTAAGACTTTAACGAAGCCGCTTCTCGGAGGCAACCCTATAATCGACCCATTTATTTTTATTGTCTTTCTTTTAGCTCCTAACTACAAACTAAAAAAATTCATGAAGCGTAGATTTTTGCCCCACACGGCCGTGGCCGTGGCCGTGTGGGTACTACGGATTTTCATACTGGCAAGACAGCGATAGTATGAAAGAGGACGGAAAAATATCTTCAACCCACGGGCTCCGACTAAACACCATAGCCGTACGATATGACTGTGACCGACACTGTTTTAGAAGCACGGGCATGGTGACCTGCACATGGGCGTGGAAGAAGCGAACAAGACAATACATGGGCGTGTAAAATGGTCCATGTGGTCCAACTCGCCCAAGGAACATGAGCATGTGACACAATTAAAATGCGCCTAAATTTAAAAATCTCAAAAAACACGGGATGAATAAAGGAACACGGGCGTGGCCCCTGACCGTATTCTCCACCCCCTATTTAAAGAAATGAACGTCTGTCTCCCTTAAAATTTTCCCCAACCCACCAACTTTAGTCGTTTCACTCCAAAACCACTACCCCATTCCGGCCACCAGCAAATCCTCTCCTCCCTTGACTTTCCCTATCCCTTATCTCTTTCTTTCTTTCACATACACATAGAAAATTAGTCCACGCCCGTGTCGACGGAATACACGCCCGTCCAAAAATGCGACACAGCCATGTTCCCCATCTATTTGCAGCATACACCAGTGCATCACCCCTAAATGGTCATGCTCCGACCATCTCCCCAACCACACTGCTTCTCTCCAAAAACTCCACCAGTCATCTCTCCTTTTTACATTTTCTTCCATTAAACTATTTTATCACTAGAATTTTATTTAGTATTTAGTTAGTTCATTCTTATTGCTTAAAATTAGCTATATTCACTAATAGATTGATTTATTCATTTAGTCCTTGTTTAAATAACGATTAAATTTATGCAAAATATTAGTTATTCTTATCGTGATTTTTGTCATTGTTATATTTTTTATTGTTGTGTTCTTAAATTTTATGCAATATGCCTTGGATAAAAATGTTACTTGAATCGTTGAATATCGGTTATTTTCAAGACCATAATGTCATTGTTTCGAGGCAAGAAAATTACAGTCCCTAATTCTAAAAAATGAAAGGGACCCGATTTGTCATCAGTCAGCACATCCGTCGAAGTGCGCCACCCATTCTTACAATTTCCTCTAGGATCCCAAGAGGACCTTTATAAGATACTTCGCGTACGACCCCTCGGTGCAGGGAGGTGTATTGATTGGGCCACTTTGGAGCAGGTCTAACTAGCCGACGATGTATGGGCTCTCCTTACTACCAATCCATGGGACCAATTCTTCAATATCATCAAGCCCACATGTCTAGAGCTCACTTTGGAGCTCTATTCCACGGTTCCACCTTCAGATGGTGATGGCACACCACAATGACCCCGACACAATCCAATTCCGTCTCAGAGGCATTATATGAGAACTGAATGTATCATAATTTAGAGCCGTATTGGGACTTTATACCGACAAATTTATGGAGGAACATGATCTTTCAGAGCTCCATCGCCACATCCATAACTCCCCGACAAAATGTTGGTATAATATAGCCCCCAACTCAGACAATTATGACCCTAGTCACTCCAAAGCGACAGCTCTTACCCCATCATTGCGATACTTACACGCCATTTTAGCTTACACATTGACAGGAAGGCGAGAGAGCACCGGGGTCATTAACACGCATGACACCTGTTTCCTATGGTGCATGGAAAACTGACACGTTTTTGACCTAGCCTATTTCATAGCTCGGGCCATTCAACATCAAACGAAGCAACATAGGAGAGGGGTCATATCTATGGGTCCATACATCACACGCTTGGCTCGATATTTTGGGCTCCTCAACACCGCCACTCAGATCTTCTCACTCACACTAATAGGTCAGATGTCCCCACAGGGCATCCAGACGATGCTACACATGAGGATGATCCAACGTCAATGTGGGACCGGTCCTTTCCACTATCAGCTAGCACCTACCATCGAAGAGAAGGATCTTGAGGACATTACTGACAATGTCCCACACCCACATGAGGAACCACAACTGAGCCATCGACTAGTTCATGCGGCTACTTCACTTTTGGACATCTTTGCACGTCTCACTCAGTTCGAGCATTACTATCCTCAATAATTCAATGACACCGCTAGACGATTCGATGGCATTGAGGCGACTCTTCAGCAAATTTGTCATCACTTCCACATATCGTCGCCTCCACCACCTCGCGATCCAACCAATGATGAGGACTTTTGTTTCCTTTTAATTTTTAGCTCTATCTTTCTTTTTCTTTTTATTTTTGTTTTTGCTTTTATTTGATTATGATGTACCTTTTTATTATAATTTGCTAGTTCACACCTTTACCTTTTATTTTGTTCAAAACTTTTATTAGTAAAAGTCAAACTTCTTTTATCTCCGACTGTCTAATATTTGAGTAAATATCATAACAAACCCCCTAAAAAGTTACTGATGACTTTGCAGTTCTCAAAGGTTCAATGAGCTACTAAGGAATTGGAATATTTTCACATACCTTCACTTTTGCTTAGTTCATCATGCATTTCCTCTCCTCCATACCTACAAGTTTCATTCTCAAGGATCCATCCAAAATTCAGGAAGTTTCACTTCTCTCCCTATCTTATGGTTTTATTTCTATTTTTCTATTATCTATCTTTGTACATTGAGGGCAATGTACATCTTAAGTGTGGGGGTGAAAATTTATTTAGAAAAGTTCCTAACTTTTTTCATTATTCTCAAATCTCTAAATGATAACTTATCTTAAGTAATCATCTCATATCACTAATTAGAATGAAATTCCTGTTGAGTTATGATTTTTTTTGATATGTTTCAGATTAAGTCATTGATAATTGTGCAATGATGATTTAAACCTTAAGATACTAGAGAATCAAGCATGATGAGTCTATTTTCAAAAATTAAAATTTTGTTAGGTTGTCTCCTTGAATCTAATTATTACCTTGAAGTTGGAAATTTCCAAGGGTGTCATCAAAATCCATAATTTTTGTGAGATTTTGAACCTTTTAGAGCATACATTCTTTTCGTGCTCACTTTATTGATTATAAGTGTGTCAACATTGATTTGTTATTCTAGAACTTGCTTTGATTATACATGTCGAGACCACATCTTTAATTTGATATACTAAGATGATAAAGGCACCTAGGATTTAACTCACTTTCTCCACTAAAAGCCTACCTTCACAATTAACCCCTAGTGAACCCCGTTGATCCTAACAACCTTTTTATTGATTCACCCACTAATAATAACCCAAAACCCATCTTGTATTTGTGATCACCATTCCTTTTGACTACCCTTCTATCGAGACATGATTTGATCAGTTGCCTAATTATTTTGTTTCAGTAGCTGAATTTTTCTTTTATTATGTATTTCTTGATTTGTTTTAAAAAATTCAAAGTATATTTTACAATTAAGTGAGCTTATGCATTTAAATTCAACATCGTGAAGAAGAAGCTCGTATTATTAGTATTTCAAGTTTTCAATTTATGTAATTATTTAGGATTAGTTCATTTTTCTAGTTAGGTAAATTGTCAATTCAATCTCGATATTAACCCTTCTAATTCAGCCTTTATCCACACCTTTAACCTAAACCCCATTACAACCCTTTTAAAGACCTTTTGATTTGTGTATCATCTCATTTTATAGTGGTGGAGATTTGATTTTCAGGCAAGCCTATGGGATTAACTTTCCATGTTGACTGATGAGTGCTTTATTTTGAAACCTTAAACACCCTAAGTGATTTGAGTGAATCTTTAGTGAGGATGTCAATCCTTGTCAGTTTTAAATCAAACGTAATTATTTAGATGAGGGGAAACACCTATATCTTTCATGCTAAAAACTTATGACTTTGATTGTTTGAATCTTTAGGATTCTTTTAATTAAATTATCTATGTATAAATTATCTATGAATTATGATGAAACAATATTGATGAATATTATGAATTGAGGAAGTTCGTTTTAATTGTGAGTTGAGAATTTTGCTTGAGGACAAGCAAAAGCTTAAGTGTGGGGTATTTGATAAACCATAATATGAACATATTTTAATCCCACATTTAGCATACTTTTGGATGATTTATCCTTTTAATTATGGAAATAGGTGCTCCTAATCCTTTGTTTTCATGTTTTATACTTAGGAGAGCACCGGAGGATGAAAAGAACAAAAAAAGGGGCTAAAATAGAGTAAATAGGCCGAATTATGAAATTGACATAGCCTAGGCCAAGGGCTGTGCCTCATCAACAAACCCGAACACGGCCTGGCCTCGATTTACACGGGCATGTCCCTACCGTAGCAGAGAAGAGTTTCATTCAAAATAGGGTACCTAGAGGCAAAGAAAGAAATTCCAAAAGCCTATATA
Organism: Gossypium rotundifolium; assembly: GCA_025506655.1. Lineage (NCBI taxonomy): Eukaryota > Viridiplantae > Streptophyta > Magnoliopsida > Malvales > Malvaceae > Gossypium > Gossypium rotundifolium. Next base: position 117,745,380 of record CP106728.1, on the reverse strand, counting down.
AACACCCTAGAGGCCAACCTTCAAGGGGGCGTTCAGCTAGGCTAAAGAGCCAAGCCAGAGGGGCCAAATTGTGGGATTCACTAGAAGGAAGCCAGTTGATTCATCTTGAGAAGTCAGAATCATACTCAAGATTGATGATCTCTCCTTTAATTCCTTCAGGGGGTTTTAGGGTTTTTTTATGTTTTGTTTTATATTTTCTTCTGATATGTATTCAATTATGAACTAAACCCTCAAATACCTGAGGGGGATGAAACCTAAGATGAATCTTGTTCTTGTTTTCTGAGTTCTATGATAAATACTTGATTTGTTCTTAATTATGGGTTCTTAATTCTTGCTTTGACATTTCAGGATATTGATTCAAGTATTGATGTGCTTAGGCAGTAGAGCAAAAGTCCCTATTTAAGAGTAGATCTAGCATAGTTAAGCGAAGTTGATCGCAACCCTAAAAATAGGATAACAAAAATCTATCGGATTAGGGTCAAACCTAATATGGAAGTCCATAGATCGAGTTAATGCAATTCTAGGGGTTTTAATTAGAAAGAGATTTCAATTAATCAACCTAGGGTTAGACGTTAGTAGCCTCGAAAGAGTTATTAATATAAATTAGGGAATCCTACGGATCAAGTCAAGTGAATAAATCATCCGGTTTAGAGTTAAATAACAAGTGAAGTCTAGGTGATTCTTCCTCAGGTATTGTCTTAATCAATTTGTTTTTCCCCCAAGTATTTCCCCAATTCATTCCCTTTGTCTTCGCATCTTTAGCTTAGTTGTTAGTTAATTTTAGATTAGATAACAACTCCTTTACTTTTTTAGGCTAAATAATAGAAAGAAAATTAGTATTAGTACTTTTGGTTCCTTTGGGTTCGACAATCTGGTCTTGCCACTAAACTATACTATTGTTCAATAGGTGTGCTTGCCTCTATTATTGTCTTAGTTAGTTTCCAGGTTCGATCATTCTTTTTATAAATTTTTAAGACTCTGACACACGATCAGTCATATCAACATATCACAAAGTATAGTGATAGGAAACTTACGAATTTGGTGCCGGAGACTCGATGTGCCACACTTTCAATAACATTATCACTACTTTCTAAATAAAAATTTAAATAGATTTGGAAAATTTTTCAAAACCTATTCCATAGCCGAGTTTTACAACCTGGCTCTGATACTTCTAAATGTAAGACCCCAAACCCGGCCTACACGTTATGATCGAATCTAGCGTGCCACATTAGGTGTTGTTTGAAAACTTTATGTTCGTTGGAAAACTCATCTACAAGTCAAAACTTTCTACCATTTAATAATCCCAATTTTCATTGGTTAGTAACAAAACAAGTTTTACTCAAAATCATTCCCTTTCAAAAATATTATTATGCATCTATTATTTTGATTTTAAACCTTATTAGTTTCAGAAGTTTGGTTTAACCAGTTGCGGAAACGTGATATTTTAAAAAAAAAACAATAGTTATTGTTTTAAAACCTATGTTTAATAAATTATCAATTTGTAAAGAATTACCAAATAAAAGTTAAAAATAATTCCAATGGCTTTATTACAGAAATTATTTACCCAAAAATTAAAATAAAGTAAACTAAATTAAAGTAGCTAAATTTAACCCAATAATTTATTGGAAGTGTGGCCACCCCCAAGTCCCTCGCAGCTCAAATCCTCTAAGGCTGGGGGATTACCTACACAGTTAAAGTGAACGGGTGAGTTATGGGAACTCAGTGTGTAATCCTCTTATTACATTCATAGTTTGGGCCCAAGCCCATACAGTATCAATCTAGGCCTAATAGGCCTAAGCCCTATTCAGTAACGGTCTGGGCTGAAGCCCTATTCAGTAACAATCTGGGCCGAAGCCCTATTTAGTAACAATCTGGGCCGAAGCCTTGTGATATGCAAAACAAATATGTACCCAACCTAGTCCAACCAACACACCACCCGTACCAACCGACACACCTGTGGGGACCAAGTCAACCCACCCGACCAACACACCAATAACGCAGACTCGCTGCTAATAACAGTATACATGGCTGAGCCACTAAATCAGTATAATGTGGCAGAGCCACCAGTACAGTGCTTCCTCCAAATCAATAGACCAAACCATGCAGTATGCCATGTCATAATTAAATCATGTAAGCAGTGCATCACCATCAACATCAATCATACAATTACTACTCATACATCAATGATCCTACCATGAAGGGTAAAATGGTCATTTAGGGGTAAACGATAATTTTGCCCCTCGGGGGTATTTTGATATTTTACCCACCAAGGGTATTTCGGTAATTTACCCACTAAGGGTAATTTAGTAATTTATCCACCAAGGGTAATTTAGTAATTTACCCACCAAGGGTATTTCGATAATTTACTCATCTACGGCCTTTTCGGAGTCCAACTGTAGCCTCGATCGACACAGGTTCCATTTTTGGTTAAAACGGTGCAATTGGGCCTAAAATCCAATTTCAGCCCAAACAAGCCCACACGCTCATGTGGCCCAAACAACCCATTTTCGGTCTCGGATCTGCAGACTTTGCAGCCACATCAATCGTTCAGTACTTACTATGGATTTCACTCTGGTGGGCCCATTAACCATTGGGCCCACTTAGCCTACTTCGGCTCAACAAGGCCCACTACAGCCTTAGTTCCTGAGAGAGTTCGAGACACTTCCAACAGTCTATTGCCACACTATTGACTCGGTTTAATCTCTACGAGCACTCACACGCTCGAGAGCTCTTAGTCACCGATACTCTGGCTTTTCTATATTTCAGCTCTTAGGCGATTCATAGAACATCGCATATCAAAATAACAATCGTGTGAGATTATACACCTACTTTGGATTGTCCATTGAGACACTCCCCGATGCACCACAAGACGCGACCTCTTACTATGCAATGATAATCGGCCCTATTCGTTGGCTACTGAAAATGGGTCTTTAGCAAAGAAGATCAAGAGAGAGAGAGTTAGCCACCATCCAATATAGCCACCATCCAATATTCAGCCCCCATAGGGAAAGAGGGAGACTGATGTTTACTCAACAAAAGAGTCACAAGAAATACCACTAGCAATGAATTAAGAAGGCACTTGAACAAATCCACCCTTACCAAAACCAAAGGTCAATTACAAACATTAGTTGTTTGTCAATAGAATCCGACCCCAACCACCAAAGAATAAAGATTCGGGGTAAAGAGATTAGGAAGATTAGGCTTATCAATTTTGGCCAGCAAAAAGAGGACCAAAGCTTTCAGAAGATTTGATGTTCGGCTAAAGGGTAATCAAATAGGAAGAAGTGTGGCTATACAGCCTAGAGGGTAGAAAATAAACAGATGAAATGTGAAGAGAGATGGGAAGAATAAGATTTGGCCAAACAAGTGTTTAAGCTATTAGCAAAAGAAAAAAAAAAGAATGCACGAGAGGTAAGAAGGAGAAGAGAAGGAAAAGTGCACGAAATGCTTCCAAGGAGAATCTCGAAAAGAACAAAAGAGGAAGTCGCACTACCCAAAGAGACTTTCGGTTTGCACTTACACTCAAGTTGCAGAAAAATGCTTCCTAATGCCACCCCTTAGCCGAAATCTCCCCTTAGGCACACTCTTACATTTGGCCAACTCTCCCACTCTCCTCCCTTCCTTGATTTTCTCCACTATCTTCTCTTTGAATCACTCCTAGCCTCCCATTCAAATTTGTTGACCAAGTCTCCAACTCCCCTTGAAGAGTTTGATCAAAACTCTGCTTCCTCCACTCTCAAGTCACAAAATAAAAACCTCTAATTGCAACCTATGGGATTCGAACCCCCTCACTCCTTGCCTTCCGAATGACGCCACAGCCACCTTGCTACATGCTCAACTTGTGTTATTAAAACACACACAAATTTACTTAAGTCCAACTTCAACCAGCCCTCTCCTCTTAAGGGCTAAAAACTATTTTTTTTCCAAGACTCAGACTCGAACCCAAGCCTTCTTAGAACCCACAAATACACCCAAATAACCAGCTGACCAAGCACAACATGAAATTATGCAAAAATTACAACCCCTAATTTCTAAGAAGTTACAGTCCACATGGCAATCAAGGTGAGAAGCAGCTAAAGCATAAAGGCACAAACCAAATCTACTCCAATGCCAAACCTTCTAAGTGGGGCCAAAACACCAGTAAAGGATTTCCAACAAATCGGCCAAAGGAATCTCCATCAATCCTTAAGGCAAACAAGCCTGTGGCTGAGATAAGCAAAGGCAAGGCTCTTGAAAGTTCTACTGCTCGTTCAAAGGACATAAAGTGTTTAAGTGCCTTGGCTGAGGACATATTACGAGCCAGTGCCCAAATAGACGAACCATGGTGTTACGGGCTGATGGCGAGATCGAAATGAAAGATGAGAAGGAGAATGAGTCCGAGTCAAATTCTAAAAAGAAGAGGACTTATTGCAGCCCATTGAAGGAGAATTGCTCGTAGTCAAATGAAGCCTAAGTCTCCAAAATGTGGAGAATAAGCAGCAACGCGAGAACATCTTTCATTCAAAATGTCAAGTGCAAGAGAAAGTGTGCAGTATCATCATCGATGGAGGGAGTTGAACAAATGTAGTAAGCACCTTCATGGTGGAAAAGTTGGGGTTGTCAACCACCAAGCACCTAAATCCATACAAGCTTCAGTGGCTTAATGATGGTGGAGAGCTCAAAGTCACGAAACAAGTCATAATGTCCTTTAGCATCAAGAAATATTCCGACGAAGTGCTATGTGATGTAGTGCCGATGCACGTGGGTCACCTTATCCTAGGATAGCTCTGGCAGTTCGATCGATGGGTGATGCACGATGGCTACACTAATAGATATACCCTCAATCATCTTGGAAGGAACGTGGCACTTGCACCTTTACTCCGAAACAAGTCTACGAGGAACAAAAAAAACTTAAACTATCCATGGATCAAGCGAGAGAAAAAGAAAAGAGAACAAAAGAGAAATTTAAGAAAAATGAGCAAGAAAAATTTAAAAATGTGAGAGAAAGTGAAAGAAAACAAAAGTTAGAGAAAAACAGAGAAGAAAAAAAAAAGTGGAAAATGAATGTCTTTGTGAGGGCTAGTGATATCCGGAGAGCGATGTTCTTGAGCCAACCGATGTTTGTACTTTTGTACAAAGAGGCACTATTGAATACTAACGAACTACCCAAAAATCTTCCTGTTTATGTGTTGTCTTTGATATAGGAATTTGGAGACGTCTTTCCGGATGAGATACCAAGTGGGTTGCCTCCATTCGAGGGATCAAGCATCAGATAAATTTGGGGCCTAGAGCTGCATTACCCAATCACGCCGCATACCGGAGTAATCCTGAAGAAATAAAGGAATTACAAAAGCAAATCACAAACTCTTAGACAAAGGCTACATCCGAGAAAGCCTGAGTCCTTACACGGTATCGATGTTACTTATGCCCAAGAAAGATGGATCATGGCAGATGTGTGTTGACTATCGTACCATTAAAAAAATCACGGTTAAATATCGACATCCGATACCTCGTCTTGACGATATGCTCGACGAGCTAAGTGGTGCCCAAATATTCACAAAGGTTGACCTTAAAAGTGGTTACCATCAAATATGGATATGCAAAGGCGATGAATGGAAGACGGCCTTCAAGACAAAATTAGGTTTGTACAAATGGTTGGTAATGCCATTCGGCCTTACAAATGCTCCCAATACTTTTATGCATTTGATAAATCATGTATTGCGTGTGTTTATTGGTAAATCTTTTGTTGTCTACTTTGACGATATTTTGGTGTACAGTAAGATTTTGGATGAGCATGTACAACACTTGCGCGCAGTGCTGAAAACTCTACGGAAAAGAGGTATTATACACTAACCTCAAAAAGTGTTTATTTTGTACTGAAAATGTTGTGTTCTTAGGCTATGTCGTGAGTGCCAAAGGTTTGGAGGTGGATCAAGAAAAGGTACGAGCGATCCAAGAATGGTCGGGCCCGAGGAACATTAGCCAAGTTTGGAGTTTCCATGGGCTGGCTAGTTTTCATCGCCGATTTGTGCCTAACTTCAGCACAATTGTTGCCCCCTTAATGAGTGTAATTAAGAAAAGTTCTACATTTCACTGGTCTGATGATCAAGAACGTTCATTTAACTTGATTAAAGAATGTCTTGTGAAAGCTCCTTTATTATCCCTTCCCGATTTTACTAAACATTTGAAATTGAGTGTGATGCCTCGAGGTTTAGGTATCGGAGCTGTGTTGACCCAAGATGAAAGATCGGTGGTGTACTTTAGTGAAAAATTGAGTGGAGCTACCATTAACTACCTGGTGTATGACAAAGAGATGTATGCCTTGATTCGATCACTCGAAACTTGGCAGCACTATCTAAGACCGCGGGAGTTCATCATTCATTCTGATCACGAAGCACTTAAGTATATTAAGGGATAACATAAACTCAATAAACAACATGCGAAGTGGATTGAGTACTTAGAGTATTTTCCATATATCATCAAATACAAGAAAGGTAAAAAGAATGTAGTGACTAATGCCCTATCACGGAGGTATACCTTATTGACTACCCTTGATTCTAAGTTACTTGGTTCTTATCATATGAAAGAATTGTATTTTGGTGATGATGATTTTGGAAATATATATGCTGCTTGTGAAAATGGTTCTTTTGAGAAATTTTATAGGTACGATGGGTTTCTTTTCAAAGAAAACAAGTTGTGTGTACCACAAGGATCCATTCGAGAGTTGCTTGTGTTGGAGGCACATAGTGGTGGCCTTATAGGTCACTTCTGTAGAGACAAGACACTATCAACCCTTCAAGAGCATTTCTATTGGCCACGGATGCGAAAAGATGTAGAACGGATTTGTGGGCACTACCTAGCTTGCAAACGGGCTAAATCGAAAGTTCAACCTCATGGACTATACACACCACTTCCCGTACCCGACACTCCGTGGACCGATGTATGCATGGATTTTATCCTTGGATTACCGAAAACTAAGATTGAGAAGGACTCAATCTTTTTTATAGTTGATAGATTCTCTAACATGTCCCATTTTATTTCATGTGCTAAGACTGATGATGTCATGCATGTTGTTAACTTGTTTTTTAGGGAAATTGTATGTCTATATGGTTTACCGAGAACAATCGTATCCGATCGAGATGTGAAGTTCTTAAGTCATTTTTGGCAGACATTATGGGGAAAACTTGGAATGAAATTAATGTTTTCGACCACTTATCATCCTAAAATGGATGGACAAACCGAGGTGGTAAACTGAGTCTTATCAACTTTGTTGCGAGCGTTGGTATGGAAGAACCTCAAGACAAGAGAAGAATGCTTGCCCCACATCGAGTTTGCCTACAATCGTTCAGTCCACTCGGCAACTAAGTTTTCCCCTTTTGAGACTATTTACGATTTTAATCCTCTCACTCCTCTTGACTTATTACCTTTTTCTAATGATAAATTTGTTCATACAGATGCGAGAAAAAAGGTTGAATATGTCAAGGAATTACATAGGAATGTACGAGAGAACATTGAGGCCCGGACCGAGTAATACGTATAACGAGCCAATAAAGGTCGAAGGCAAGTTACGTTTGAACCCGGATACTGGGTCTAGGTGCACATGAGAGAAGAAAGGTTTCTGGCTCGATGAAGATCTAAGTTGTCACCACGAGGAGACGGACCCTTTCAAGTCATCGAGCGAATCAATGAAAACTCATATAAGCTTGATTTGTCGGGTGGGTACAATGTTAGTGATAGTTTCAATGTCTCTGACTTGACTCCTTTTAATGTAGGTACTGACTTGAGGACAAGTCAATTTCAAGAGGGGAGGATGATGCGGCACGCAAGTCGGAGCCAAGATCGATGGTGCTACCTCAAGGGCCGATCATAAGGGCTCGTGCAAAGCAATTTAAGAAAGGTATTATAGCTTTAGTTCAGCAAGTGTGGGACGATGTCAAAGCTAGGCCCTTCAAACAAGATGGTGGCAATCCTAAAAGTCAATGTCGCACTCTCCTACAAGCTCAATTTCAAGCTCACCAGCTTACCCCAACTCAATTCTAGCTCATGCATCCATATTGAGCTCAATAAGTTTATTCGATATTAGTATTAAATAAATTTGAAACATTAAATAAATGTAGACATATTAATTTTAAATAATTAGTTGGTTAAATCTGGAAAATTAAAATAAGCTTGATTATGCTTTAATTATTACATATTTAATATTTAGGAATTAATATGTAAAGCTTAGGACAAATTCAAAGCTTGCTGCCCATTTAAATTGGTCTAGCCAAATTAGCTCATTAAAGTTGTCCTAGCTCTAGCCAAATTTTAGACAAACTTTAATCCCTATTTACTTCATGTTTCCTAGCTCAAAACAAGTCTTAAATGTGTTTCTAGCTACTGGAAATTAATGTGCTTACAATGAGTTAATGAGCTGACTTTAATTAATGTGTAGGTTCTTGTTAGGACGGTCTTAAAGGCTTGGGCGGCAGCATGCATGGGATGACATTTAATGAGATGTTGGTGCATGGTTTGGGACGACATTTAAGGCCATTCAACTATTGTTTATGCTTCCAACGTGACCATTTAACTCCTCCAAACTCACATTAAAGATGGTCAAACTAGTAGCATTGGTGCGTTCACATTGTAGGCTATTTGTTTCTTAGTTTTCACACCTTTTGGTCGTTTGCCTCCTTGTGTTCACACCCCATGACCAGCTAGCTATTCAAGACAGACATTAAAGCTACAATAAAGCTTTCTCAAGCTCCAAGGTCGAAGTTAATGAAGCATTTCAGCTTCCAAAGTCCCCATTTAATTTCGGCTGCACCTAGGCCATTCTAGAAGTTAATTTTTGGTGTTCTTTGGCTGAATGTAGTTAGCAAATTAATGAATTTATTCTAGATTAATCTAGGCTATACAAATTTTGAATTTCTTAAGCATTAAGCATGACCATTCGGCCAGCTAGGAAGTTTATAAATAGCTTGCCATTTTCAATTGTAAGGGACTTTTTTTCCAAACTTGTTAATGAAACTCTGCCGAATTTGTGAGAGCATCTTTTCTCCAATTTTGTTTAAGGACTTGTTGGCTTATCTAGTGAGCTAGTGGCGTCAACCCATTTCATTTGTTATCCACCTATACCGATGTTCTTATCAATTCTGATAGTGAGTAGAGGTCCAATTCCATCCAACCCAAACCTTAAGAACCTTATAAACAATTTAGGTCGATACCAATTCGGTATTGGTTCTTGCTTGTTTCTTAAGACCTATTTCATACCATTTCGTACCAAATTCCAAAACCGAACTCTTTCGTCAACCATCCTTTAACCACATTGAAGACATCTTTCTAAACTCAAACCACTCGAACCATATTATCCAGCTACCCCATTCTTCCATAAACTGAAACCCTTTTCTAAATCCATTGATCCTAAATCAAAACCGAACTTATATCTTACTTAACTTATTTCGACTACACTTCTTTTCTTGTTTAACTCCATACCTAGTCGACTCAAGTATCGTTCACTTTCTTTTAAACTCAACATTCTACTTCTTTGTTTACGATCGGGCATTCTTGAATACATCTCAAATTCAACTCGAAGACGGACTGTATCAGTTGCCATAGTCTTTTTTTTTTTTTGTGAAATTATTTACTTCCAATTTGGTTTATTTCTAACATTACTAACTTATTCTTTTTAATTTTGTGATTCTCTTTTTAGATGTTCATGAGCATAGATTAGATTATTGATTTACTCCATGTAGACCCTAAAATTGACCGAACTTTCAAACAAAGAAGATGTGAACAAATAGCTCAAAGACAAGTCGAGATGGACCTTGGAAATCTGAATCAAGACCAAGGTAATGAAGCTCGGTCGTGTACGAAATCCCATTCTCATTGTCAATGATAGGGATCGATGCATCAGACAATATGATGTGCCACTTTTCAGTGAGTTAAATCCAGGAATTAGAAGGCCAGATATTGAGGCAACCCAATTTGAATTGAAACCAATGATGTTTCAAATTCTCTAAACGGTGGGCCAATTCAGTGGTATGCCTACGGAAGATCCACATCTCCACCTTCGATTGTTTATAGAGGTGAGTGATTCATTCAAGATAGCCAGTGTGATTGAAGACACACTGAGGTTGAAGTTGTTTTCGTACTCGTTGTGAGATCAAGCACGAGCATGGCTCAATTCATTGCCACCAAGTTCCATATCTAGATGGAAAGAATTAGCAGAGAGATTTTTGGTTAAGTATTTCCCGCCTCACAAAAAAGCTAAGTTGAGGAACGAGATCACAACTTTTCAATAATTCAATGATGAGACTTTGTATGAGGCTTGGGAGTGATTCAAGGAGTGACTTCGTAAGTGCCCTCATCATGGGATTCCTCATTGTATCCAATTGGAGACATTTTATAATGGTCTCAATGCACATACAAGATTGATGGTAGATGCTTCTGCGAATGGTACAATTTTGTCTATGTCTTATAATGAGGCTTATGAGATCATCGAGAGGATCACGAGTAATAACTATCAATGACCAACAAATTGAATAGCTTCAGGAAGACGTGTAGCCAGAGTTCATAAAATTGACGCCCTCACTTCATTATCATCTTAGGTATCATATATTTCCTCTATGTTAAAACAGCTTACCTCTAATAGTGCTAATAATTTTGCAGCTCAACCACCAAGTTCGTTTGAAGTAGTTTCATGTGTGTACTGTGAGAAAGGTCATTCTTTTAAGAATTGTCCATCAAATCCCGAGTCAGTGTACTGTGTGGGGAACCAACATCAAAATAGGAGTAGACAAGGACCCTAGTCCAACTTCTACAATCATTCATGGCATAATCATCCTAATTTTTATTGGAACAACCAAGGAAATGGACCGAATAACAACTTCTTGTAGCGTAGACCCAACCAATCTCAAGGGTTTAATCAACAAACTCCAAAACCACCTCAAGCTGAGGCATCAAATAGTTTGGAGAACTTTTTGAAAGCATACATGGCAAGGAATAACACTTTGATCCAAAACCAAATAGCAACATTGAAAAATTTAGAAAACCAAATGGGTTAGTTAGCTACAGAGCTTCGTAATAGACTACAAGGAACCTTGCCAGGTGATACTGAGAATACAAGAAATTTGGGTAAAGAACATATCAAGGCAATGACATTGCAAAGTGGTAAAATTCTGGAACCCCGATTGATTGATGTTGAAGATGAGCCTATTGAGAAAAATCAACCAGCTATTGAAATTCCTACACCAAAAGAGTCAGAATCTACAAAGACTGACAAGGTAAATCCTAACTTAGTGAATTCAGATACTTAAACATCTTCTTTGGATGTAGATTTACTTAAAATAGTTATCCGATTCAACCGAAAGTTCCATCACGTCCATATCTGCAAAAATTACAGCAACAAAAGCAAAAACATGAAGTACAATTAAAGATGTTTTTGGATGGTTTGAAGCAGTTACACATCAATATTCTGTTGGTGGGGCTTTAGAACAAATGCCAAATTATGTGAAGTTTATGAAGGATATATTGTCCAAGAAGAAACGACTGAGTGAGTATGAGACTGTTGCCTTGACAAAGGAGCGCAGTGTGTTCTTACAGAACAAATTACCACCGAAATTGAAGGACTTGAGAAGCTTTACTATACCCTGTAACATTAGTGAATCGTACTGTAGTAAAGCTTTGTGTGACTTAGGAGTGAGTATCAACTTGATGCCTAAATCTATTTTCAAAATGCTATGGATAGGTGAAGTAAGACCTGCAACTGTGACGTTTCAGCTAGCGGATCGATCTTTAGCATATCCCGAAGGAAAGATAAAAGATGTTTTGGTAAGAGTCGATAAATTTATTTTTCCTACTAATTTCATTGTCTTAGATTTTGTAGTAGATAAGAAAGTGTCAATCATCCTTGAGAGACCTTTCTTAGCCACGGAAAGAACGTTAATTGATGTGTAGAAAGGTGAAATCACCATGTGAGTTCAAGACGATTAGGTAACCTTAAACATTCTTAAAGCGATGAAATTTTCCGATCCGACAGAATAGTGTTCAGTTATGGAAGAGATAGAAACCTTGGTTTCTATGGACAGTAATTTTGAAGAAGATCCATTGGACAAAGCCTTAGATCTTGACCCTTTGGAGGATGAAGAAGGTGAAGAAAACATCGCTTTGATGGAAACCAATCCGAGAAATTTTATTCAATCCACACGGTTTGAACCGTTGGAGTTAGAAGTCAGAGAACTTGTGCAAACCAAGTTGTCAATTGAAGAACCACCTAAACTCAAACTAAAGGTACTTCCTTCCCATTTGAAGTATGTTTATTTAGGTGAATGTTCCAAATTGCTTGTGATTATTTCAGCAGAACTGACAAAAGAATTTGAGGATCGCATAGTCGCTTGATGACCGTGGATCCACCGGTGGCTTTAAACCCATTATATGATTAGCAGCTTTACTGCAACATTGAGTAGTGCCGCTGTGAGTGCTACCATTGGAGTTTAGCGGAGGGGTGGGTCGAGCTAGAATTCCCCACAAGTGTATAAAGTTGGAAGGGAAATGGTGTGTGTAGCGGATGGATTTTTGGGGAAGGTTTTGCATTACCTTATTTTGCATATAATATGATATGATATGAGGTCATTGTGGGCTAAGGCCAAGACCACCGATTTTGATAGGGCTTAGGCCCAATATGAATATTTGTATGTTGATTTGATTGCCAAGGGTTGTACATACTAAGTTTCGAAACTCACACCCTTTATTTAATGTTTCAGGTGATCCTCAGTAGACGGCTCGACGTGGGAGGGGACTCGGAGATGGCCACACTACGAGATGTTTAAATTTTTATTTATTTGTTTAAAAAAACATGGTTTTAATTGCTTTACTTTAGTTGGATGTAATAAGGACTTCTACTCCGATTTGACTTTAGATTTTGGGCTTGTTGTTTTCAACTGTTTACTTAAGTATTAAACCTAAGTAAATTTCATATGTTTAAACTTGGTTTCTGAAATGGTTAAAATAATAAAATGGGCTTTTATCATTACTTAACAAGATTCAAGGATTTTGGGCATTTAAGCCTTAAATTTTAACTTAGCCAAATTTGTTTGAAATTGTGCTTTCAATGTGACATTCTCGGATTCAGGCCTAACTTCTAGTGGGTTTGGGGGTGTTACATAACTAATATTTCAAATTCATCATTTAACATCAAAGATCATTAGATTCATCAATGGAAAAATTCAAAATAACTAGACCTAGTTGAAACAATCCCAAAAACATAAAAATTATTAGAAATGGGGCTAAAATCACATACCAATTTAGAATTGAAGTTGCTAAAACCTCTATGCATCAAAAAATGACTTCTTCCTCCATGAACAATTAGTGGAGAAAGATTGTAAAAGATGATAAAGCATTTTGATTTAATTTAATTTAATTTAATTTAATTGACTAATTACAATTTTACCCTTAAAAACTCAACCAAATTTCACCAAATTCTAGCATAAAAATAATAAATTGTTGAGTCCATGTTCGACTGAATGGGATATCAAAAGGCAGCTTCAAAATTAAGCAAATGAACTTGGAAGATGAATGCTTCAGAATTAATGGTCGAACATCATGTTGTTTCCTTGATGCATTCATGCATGCTTACTCTTGAAGGATAGCCTTAGTTCATGAATGTACAGCCCTTGGATGCTTTTACACCTCCCTTGGCCGAATAAAGCTTGAATGGTCAACTTGGATTTTTGGGGAAGGTTTTGCATTACCTTGTTCTGCATATGATATGATATGAGGTCATTGTGGGCTAAGGCCAAGACCACCGATTTTGATAGGGCTTAGGCCCAATGTGAATATTTGTATGTTGATTTGATTGCCAAGGGTTGTACACACTGAGTTTCGTAACTCACACCGTTTATTTAATGTTTTAAGTGATCCTTAGTAGATGGCTCGACGTGGGAGAGGACTCGGAGATGGCCACACTACGAGATGTTTAAAGTTTTATTTATTTGTTTAAAAAAAACATGGTTTTAATTGCTTTACTTTAGTTGGATGTAATAAGGCCTTGTACTCCGATCTGAGTTTAGATTTTGGGTTTGTTGTTTTCAACTGTTTACTTAAGTATTAAACCTAAGTAAATTTCATATGTTTAAACTTGGTTTCCGAAATGCTTAAAACAATAAAATGGGCTTTTATCATTACTTAACAAGACTCAAGGATTTGGGGCTTTTAGGCCTTAAATTTTAACTTAGCCAAATTGTTTGAAATTGTGCTTTCAATGTGACATTCCCAGATTCGAGCCTAACTTCTAGTCCAGGTTTGGGGGTGTTACATAACTAATATTTCAAATTCATCATTTAACATCAAAGATCACTAGATTCATTAATGGAAACATTCAAAATAGCTAGACCTGTTGCAACGATCCTAAAAACATAAAAATTATTAGAAACGGGGCTAAAATCACATACCAATTTTGAATTGAAGTTGCTGAAACCTAAATGAATCAAAAATGACTTCTCCTTGCATTAACAATTGGTGGAGAAAGATTTTAAAAGATGATAAAGCATTTTGATTTAATTTAATTGACTAATTATAATTTTATCCTTAAAAACTCAACCAAATTACACCAAATGCCAAGCCATGTTCATCCACTATGCTCTAAATTGGTTAAATTACTACTTTAGTACCTCATTTCATCTTGTATATCCATTAGATGTAAATAATGCTATAACCATTAAATTTTACATCTTTTACGATTTAGTCCTTTTTAATTAATTAACTATCGAAACGTTAAAATTTTTCAACGAAACTTTAATACCACCTTAATAACACTCCGTAAATATTAATAAAAATATTTACAACTTGATTTATAAAAATGAGGTCTTGATACCTTATTTTCTAAAACCACTTGACTTTAGGGTTTTACCACTTGAACTTTATAAATCGCTTATATAACATAAATTATCAAATCGAAAAACTTTTTAAAACCATTTTTGTCTCATAAATATTAAATGATAATATTTATGAACTTACTCATCAGATTTGGTGGCCTCAAAACCACTATTTTTGACACCATTGAAAAACGAGCTGTTACAATGCCTCTAAGAAAAGTTAGACGAACTATGGAAATGAAACCATCAATGAGTCAAAATCCCTCTAGTTTTCTGAATATGAATGTTGAAAAATATTTCAATGAACTTCAAGGAAAGACATTCATTCAAGAGGGATTTGATCCATCCATGATTCTATGTAAAGAGATATAGCCTTTGGTTAGATATTATAGGTAGGAGCATTTTTGGACAATCCCAAAGATAATGCTGTGGTCTTGGTTGTTCAAGAATTTTATGCATTTTTAAAGGACCAAGAGTCTAGAAACACCAAAGGCCACATGTGGGATATAATACCTGTGCGAGGGAAAGAATTGCGAGTAACCCCTCGAATTATTTGTGACTTTTATAATTCTCCATACTATGAAAATATTTTTTTGATGAAACTAATTTAGAGTATTTTTGGGACATAGATATGGATAACATTATAAACTTCCTAACTGAAGGAAGGGGTGAAGGGAAATATCACCCAGGTACCAATATTCTCACATTTTTTCATCAAGCTATTATGTTTCTAGAGGCAAAAATGTGGATTCAATTTGAATGCATGCAAATAGTCCCTGGTTTAAATGTTTCTAATGTTAATACATTTCGAGCTATTTTTCTGTATGTATTTTTTTAGAAATTGCAGGCGTGTATCAGAAAATGGATCCATCAAAACATGAAAAGATGTATAAGTGGCCAGAAAGTGGGAGTTTTCTTTCCCCACTTAGTGACGAGCTTATGCAAAAAGGTAGGTGTACCTATGACATCCACTGAGCAGTTGCTGAAACCTTCTTGAAGTATTATCGGTGACACCTTGTTCCAACAGTACACAGAGCTGCGAGCCAAACAAATAAAAGATTGGAAGAAATGATAACAAGAATCGACGGCCAAACCAGTTTCATCACAAAGGTTGACACGAGCTCAACAAAAAGTTGGTGAAAGTGGTCATCAAAAGCTAGATTGGACGATAAAGTGGATGTAGGAATCAGAGCCAATTTTTCCAGAATTTTCTAGGGAAAACAACATTTGGGTCCCCAATTATATATCTGACATGCTTGGGCCAACACATTTGGAGCAGAAGGAAGAGGTGCATAAAAGTGAAGAGGAAGGAGAGGATGAGGAGGACGATGGAAGCGAGGAGATGGATTTTGAGGAAGGAGATTGAAAAATTTTTAATTCTGCTTTTAAAAGACTTGTATTGATTTTGGATGATTTTAATTTAAAACTTGTAAGAGTAGGATTAATAGTAGATTCTTAGTTATGTTGCATTTTGTTTAAAGTTCTCTATGTAGGAACCCAACACTAATGAGACACAAATAATTCGAGCTTTACACGATCAATTGAGGAAACACCCACCATTAGCAGTTGGAGCAACCACGATCAATCGAGTAATTTCTTTCCTTATCCTTTTATTGGCCACACATTGAGGACAATGTGTCAACTAAAGTGTGGGGGGTAACATAGAAAATTTGTTTTAAATTTGTACGTTTCTCTCTGATTTTTCTTCTATTTTGTGTGCCTGAGCTTGTAGAAATACAAGTGATTAGTTAGGAGCATGTACATAGGTTGTTTGTGTTTACAAATAATTTTTTATGATGATAGGTGATTTTAAATTTTTTATTATTAGACTACTAATTTTTATACATTACACTTTAAATTTGCCTTAAGCAATCAACTCTACCAAAGGATATAGTGAATACAAGGGAATGAACATGCTAGTATAAATGATAAATGGTTCAATTAATTTTGTTTGGTTGATTAAATTTGTGCATATTGAGGTATTAAGGGATAACCTAATGCATTGTTTGGAACACATCTAGAGCCAAAAAGTTGACCTATACATCTTCACCTTTAGTACCAATCTTTGAGCTTGTTGACACTTCTTGATAAACCTTATTACAAACCTCAAGCCTGAAATATTAATTTTTAATTTCCTTTTTCTTTGGTCCTACAATACGACTATAGGACGTATGTATTAAGGGTTAAGTAGATACATCAAAGTGGAGTTTGTAAAAATAAAGTGAAATAGGAAATATTGATATGGTATAAGAACTATAAATTAGCCTAAAAGTGTAAAACAAAAGAAAATTTCAAAAAGGAAAGTAATACAAGTAGAAAAGTTCTTGAAAAGTAAAAAAAAAAAAATTCATAAGTGAGATGCATTGAAAAAGAGAAAAGTCACAAACATAAGAAAAACTCGTTCATTAGTGCACAAAAACTCGTAGGCTGGCTATAGTTACTATGTCATGCTATGATTTTCTATGTGGAGAAACAAGGTGAGAGAAGGAAAAATAAGGTGGTGAGCGGGTAAGGATCACTAAGGGGGAGGAATAGTGATCGATACAATGTGCCAAACTATTTTCATGTTTGTAACTCTTTTGATGTTTATTGTTTTTGAGTTTCATACCTTTCCTAAGCCTTAGAACATTACAAGCTGAAAAGTTCTATGTGACATAAATATCCTTATGTATGAATGGACATTATATTAAACAATCGCCTAAACGACTATTTTTATTCTGCTCAGATAAACAAATTACTTGTAACACCCCAAACCCAGCTTAGAAGTTAGGCCCGAATCCAGAATGTCACATTAAAGGCACACTTCAAAATGATTTCACTAATTAACCATTTAAGGCCCAAAAGCCCAAAACCCTTGTATCTTGTTAGGTTAAGATGAAAAGCCCATATTTTAGGAAAACATTCATATGTTAAGTTATTTTAAAAACCATGTTAACTTTAGAAATTTTATTTAAGTTTATTAACTGGATAGTTGAAATAAAAATAATAAAACCCAAAATCTAAAGTCAATTAGGAGATACGTGGCCTTTTTACAATCCAATGAAAAACAAAGTATTTAAAATAAATTCGTTTGAACAGATTAAAACATCTGATCAGCTTGTAGTGTGGCCATCTCCGAGTCCTCTCCCACATCGAGCCACCTATTCAAGATCACCTGAAACATTAGAAAAAAGGTGTGAGTTTCAAACTCAGTGTGTACAACCCTTGGCAATCAAATCATATACAAATATTCACATTGGGCCTAAGCCCTATCAAAATCGGTGGTCTTGGCCTTAGCCCATAATGACCTCGTAACATATCATATCATATCATATGCAAAACAAGATAATGGAAAACCCTCCCCAAAAATCCATCCGCTACATACACCATTTCCCTTCTAACCAATACACACCTGTGGGGATTTCTAAATCGACCCACCCATCCTCTACACACCAAAGGTAGCACTCATAGTGACACTACACAAAGTTGCAGCAAAGCTACTAATCATATAATGGGCTTAAAGCCACCGATGGATCCAAGGTCAGCGACTATGCGATCCTCAAATCTTCCTCCGTACTATTCCCAGCCATATGCATCCTAAGCAGAATATCATATGAATGCATCAAACACATGAGTAACATCCACAAACTCATACTCATCACATAGGGGTATTTTCGTCATTTCACTACCTAGGGGTATTTTCGTAATTCTACCCTACTAGGGATATTTTGGTAATTTGGCAAGATAAGGGTATCTTGGTAATTTGGCAAGATAGGGGTATCTTGGTAATTTTGTAAAATAGGAGTGTTTTGGTAATTTGCAAAACAGGGGTATTCTGGTACTTTTGCAAAATAGGGGTATTTTAGTAATTTTACAAATCTAAGGGTATTTTAGTAATTTTACAAATCTAAGGGTATTTTAGTGTCTCTCGGGTTTTAGTTATGAACTTTGGCCCATCAACAAGTCCTTGCGGCTAAAGTGAATAGACACTATATACTAGGTAGAATTCTGGAGAAGAGGAGGTGGGCCACTAGGACTGCTTAAGTACCAAGCTCTCCCTAGATCTAATCCTAGACATGCGTATGTCTATTGCCACACTCTAACCCAGCGAGTTGTCCACGGACATGTTTAATAATTTAGTCTTATGAAATTTAAGAGTTGTTCAAACTAGGCCTAAAGTCCATTAACCCTAACATACTTGTCCCCGTCCCCATAAAACCCATCAAGCCCATTTCATATCATATAGCCCATTGGGGTCAATTACAATCCAATCATGCAACTGATCATTCCAATACATTATTCATGTTCACATATCAACCACTTTTGTTTTGGGCCCACAAGTTCGGCAGGCCCATTTAGCCACTCTTGGCTTTTCGGCTTTTTGGCTTTTCGGCGTTACCGATATCGTGTGTGTAGTGTTTGTACACACCTGGTAACCTCGCGTATTGCAAATCCCTTAATCACGAACCTACAATCGACCACAGTAACCATTAACCATGGCTGAACATGTAACATCCTAAAAAGGGCCTATGCATTTTGGCCTAATTGTACAATAAGACATGTTTTATGTGTTTTGGAATAAATTTGGAATGATTTTGGAAAATAAAGGATGTATGGAAATGTTACGCCGAAAATAGGAAAGTGAACATTTTTGGAAACCTAAGTAAATTAGGAAAGTGAACATTTTGGAAGTAAATTAGGAAAGTGAACATTTTGGAAACCAAGCCAAAATAGGAAACTAAACATTTTGGAAACCAAACCAAAATAGGAAACTAAACATTTTGGAAACCAAACCAAAATAGGAAACTAAACATTTGGAAACTTGGAAAATCTGAGGCAATGCGAAAATTTTTGGAAACTTAAAATGACAGGAATGTCAAATTTTAGAGCCCAAAGGGGAACTTAGGGCCAAGTGACCCTAAAAATATAAAGTACATGAAATTTGACCCAATAACGGACTTGGAAATGTGGCCTGAAGATGCCACCTAAGGCCTTAGGAAATGGCCCAAATGCAAAAGGTTTTGGGCCTGAGTTAGAGTCATATAAGAAGCAAATAAAATAAGTTTTATTTTGCTTCCATGAGTGGAGAGTTGGACGGCACAAAGGAATCTAGGAAGAGGAGTTTTTATTCAATAGAACTTTTGACTAATTAGGAGATTTGATGGAATTTCATAGTTGATAAAATTAAAACTTATCACAAATGAAGAGTTGGCAGATTTAGGGACTCTAAGGCTAATAGTTTCGGCCAAAGAGAGAAAATTAAAGAGCCATTCTCTTCTCTTCAACCTCTTGCCGAAATCTCCTAGTCAAATTAACAACAATCTTTTTCTCTTTTCTTTAGCGAATCCTCCTTGTCAAAATTCTCTCCATCTCTTTTCCTTTCTTTTACTTTTCTTCTACTATCCCTCCACAAAAGCCAAAACTTTGAGATCCAAAATAGTGCCATAGCCGAATATTATAAGGGATCATCCGGGATTTGAAAACAAGGTAAGTACAACAATATACATTCAGCAAAGGTTCCTTCCATAATTGAATAGTAGTTCAAATCTAACAAGTGATTTCGCGCAGAATTAAAATAAAGATCAACTTGGATTTGAGAACTTCAAGGTAAGTAAGTTTATACATTCTACCAAGGCCAAATCTTAGTCAATTAGATCAAATTGATCAAAAACTAACCTATTCGAGATCTAGGTTTTGGCCGATTACAAGGAAAAAGGGAAGGTGAAGTTTTCGGGATTTAAAATCCATAAGGTAAGCACTTGAAAGTATTAGGCCAAGGTTTGTGTGATTACATAGATAAGATCTATAATTATTAAAAAGCCGAAAACTAAGTTATGTTGAGATTTAAGGTTGGCCGAATATCAAGTGAAGGAAAACAAAGTTTCCGGGATTTGAATAAACATCAAATCGGCATCAAAGGTAAGCCTCTTTACAAATCCTACTAGGATTTGGATATTATAGCCCAAAATAGAATTTATGCTAAGTAATACATGATAAACCAAATGTAGGAACTAAGGATCTAAATATTAGATCTTGCTTTCGGAATCTCAAGGAATCGCTAAACAAACCAGGTGTGTACTCCACACTATTCTTAATAGATTTATGGTTTAAATATGTTATATATGTTAATGTGAAAGTGAAAGAAAGTGGCTAAAGTGCCATATTATGGTACTAAGTATTCAGGTACGTTTTCCTACTCCTACTAGGATTTGAAAAAATTGTTGTATAAGTGAAAAGTGATGTGAAAGTGAAATAAAAATATGATATGTATGATATTTATAATTTGGGGCATTGGTCAATTGAAGAAGGGAAGTGAATGTGATGACTTGGTCTCACTAAGTGAATGTGATGACTTGGTCTCACTAAGTGAATGTGATGACTTGGTCTCACTAAGTGAATGTGATGACTTGGTCTCACTAAGTGAATGTGATGACTTGGTCTCACTAAGTGGTAACCGGTTACATTAAAGTGGTGGCTATGCCATAATATTATCGATGGGCGATGAGCACGTCGATTGCAGCGACGCCTTCGATGGAGTGAAGCGGATGGAGGTTGACTTAGTAGTCCCCACTGTACAAAAGTGGTGCGGTGGAGTGTAGCGGATGGCATATAGGTTTGGGTTCGGGTTTGCATCATTACCTTGAAATTTTATATGCATATGATTTTATGGTGTGCCTATTTCTATTATGTTTAGTGTTGGTTACACACCGAGTCTATCGACTCACCCGTTGTGGGAATATGTTTGTGTGATGAGCGGAAATGGACCAAGGGACTGCGAGAACTTGTGGTGGCCATGATCGACTTGAAGTTCGGTTTAATTTGAATATTTATTTTATTTTAAGTCTTGTACAATTTATTATTTTGGGTTTCATTTTATGTAATAAGGCCATCGTGATTTAATTTTTATTTCTACTATAATTACTATGTTATGAATTTAGGGCTTTATAAAGAGTAAGCCCACTTAATATGAAATAAGTTTAAATATTTTGTCACTTGAAACAAATGGGTTTTGTTATAAAAAATAAATTTGTTTTCAACTCAAGCCCAACCCACAACAAACTATCTTCCAAAACACATAGTTTTCAAAGTATTTGAATGAATTTGAACCGGTTACTTGAGGAACATACCGATCCACCCATTCTCGTGGCTGGGGTTTGGGGTGTTTCAATTTGTATCGAGCCAGTTCAAACTCTCGGCTGTGGCCTAAGGCCCAAAACGTTTTAAAACAAGGCTAAATGAGTTTTATGAAAGTATTTTACAAGTGGGCAGGTATAAAGACATAGCCCCTAAGTCTCCCACCATGATCCACTGTAAGTACCCCAACTCTATGAGTGATTCTGTGATTTATGAACTGTAAGGGTAGAAAAGGCATGGAACGTAGAATAGCATGATAGGAACTTGAACCCTAGGATTAGAGTACTCAAACACGTACACATAAGACTTAAGGCACTAAACCAACCTATGGCTAAGTCAATTAAGCTAGGGTGTGGCAACCATGGTACGCATGTCTAGGAGTGGATCCCGAAGAGCTTGGTATTTAAGCAGTCCTAGTGACTCACCTCCTCTTCACAGGAATCCTACCTGGTGCGTAGCTTCGGTTCACCCTAACCCAGAGGACTTAGTGGGTGTGGCAACCCCTGTACGCATGTCTAGGAATGGTTTCAGTGGGAGCTTGGTACTTAAGCAGTCCACGTGACTCACCTCCTCTCCACTCGAATCCTGCCTGGTGCATAGCTTTGGTTCACCCTGACCAAGAAGGCTCAGTCATAGGCTAAACCCAATAACTAAAACCCGAAAGGGAGCTAGCCAATTTTTTTTGAACACTTAATATTAAAAATCTTAAATCACTTTCTTTCTCTTATCCTTAATTCACAAAAACTATTTCTATACACAATTATTTTCAAAAAAAATTTTTGATCCATAAAAAAAATTACAAAAGTACCCCTAGTGGTAAAATTACAAAAATGCCCTTGGTTTATAAAATGTCCAACTACTCAATAGTTTTGCCAAAATTTCATTATGTTATACAAGTCCAAAAACCCTAATTTGCAAACTATCAAAAATACCGTGATTTTTTTGAAAATTACAAAATTGCCCCTAACTTACCAAAATTTCCAAAATGACCCTAACTTCCTAAAATTTTTACAACATCCCCATTTTGGAAGGAACAATTTTTCGAAAAGAACCCTCAAAGTTTTACAACTTCTAAAATACCCCTAATGTATTAAATTTACAAAAGTTACCCTGATTTGTGAAAAAAAATTACCAAAATACCCCTGAGGTCAAAAATCACCGAAATACCCCCGGATTTCAAAATTTTTCCAAATTACTCCAAGACTATGAAATTTTCAAGATAATTGTTGACAAAAACACCAAGGAACGTTTTCTTCTGAAAAATTACGAAAATGACCCTGTAGGACAAAATTACGAAAATACCCCTGGGTAGTGGAAAATAATAAACAACGAAAACTACAACATTTCTCTGAATGAACGAAAGTTCATACTTGTTTGATGGATGAATGAATGAATGGAAAAGACTGTGTGTTTGTATGAATACGAAAGAACCACTCTTAAATCCCTTTCCATAAAACTCCTTCGCTGATAAATAAGTGGAACAAAGACTAATCCATAAAATTTCTTAATCAGATCTCGACGCTAGAAAATGAGTTCTAGAGGACGCGGTCGTCAAAGACGCGGTAGAGGAAGAATAAGCGTGTCGAACCCGTTAGATCGGGTCAAGGTTCGACAATGAGTTACCACCACCACCACCCCACCGTTAACGTCCGAATGCAGCTCGAATTTGGGATGTGGGCATGTCGCAGCTATGTTCAGTATTGGAAATGGTGGGTGGCGGGTGGAAATTTGGGAGCTCAAAAATCATGCCGGCGACTCAGAGCCAACAGGGCCGAGGTGTTTAAATGGAGTGTCCGTGTGGCACCCAATCACCGCAGTATTGGTTGGAAGCAATCGAGCGTATTATGGATGAACTCGACCTAACCCCGAGGAGAAGTTGAAAGGGATGGTAGCCTCATTACGTGATGAAGCATACCAATGGTGGCTAACTCTTTGTGATGGTGCCACGGCGGAGGATCCGACGGGAGTATGCTAAGGAGGCATATTGGAAGAAGTATGTCGACTTTCGGTATATTGATGAGCGTGAAGCTTTTCTAGGACTAGTTCAGGGGAACAAATCAGTAGCGACATATGAGGATGAATTTCTGAGGTTAAGCCGATATGCTCGAGGAGTAGTCGCGACTGAACATGAACGCTGTGTCCATTTTGAGGACGGATTAAGGGATGACCTAAGGTTATTGATAGCTCCACATCAGGAGCGGGAGTTCTCCACGTTGGTTGAAAAGGCTAAGGTAGCTGAAGGAATCAAGGACTCGACTAGGCAAAACTCTGACAGGAATAGACCCAAGAGAGGTTATGGATCGTCGAAAAATGTGCAGAAAAGGCCCAGAACTAAGGGGTCGAAGGGTCAGCAAGTTGATACCAGAGGGCAGTATCGTCCTTGTGAGTATTGTGGAAAGAAGCACTCAGGTGAGTGTTGGAAAAAGATAGGAGCATGTCTTAAATGTGGGTCTAAGGACCATATGCTCAAGGACTGTCCAAAGATATCAGATGATGATGACCAAAGAACTCGAATGTTAATCAGTAGGTAGGGAGGACAACCTCAACGAGGTCGAGGTTCGAATATTAGAGGTAATAGTGCTGGCAGAGGACGTGGTAGAGGTGCCACCAATACTGAGGCAAGACAGCCGGGTTTGGTTTATGCGATTCGCCGTAGGGAGGATGAAGATGCGCCGGACGTCATAACCGGTACGTTCCTCATTCATAGTAAACCCTATTATGCTTTAATTGATGTGGGCTCGACCCATTCTTATGTTGTCTGTAGTGTAGTTGAGACACTAGGCCTAGACTCGGAACTTTCTGATAAGAAGATGACGGTAGTAAGCCCATTAGGCTAAACTATAGTAGTAAATAAGATCTTTCAGAATATACCCCTAGAAATTCAGGGAGTGAGCTTTCGGGCTGACCTAATGGAATTACCCTTCGGGGAATTTGACCTCATACTTGGTATGGATTGGTTAGTAGAACATCGAGCCGTGTTGGATTGTGCGGCTAAACAAATGGAACTAAGGACCCCTGAGGATGAGGTGATCATTATGATAGGAGAGAGAAGGAACTATTTGACTAATGTAGTTTGGTGCTTAAAATTTGAAAGGATGGTGCGTAAAGTGCGAGGTGTTCTTAGCCTTTGTAAGTGCGTTGGATGGAAATTAGGAAGGTGTCGAAGAGTCGAGCGGTAAGGGACTTCAAGGATGTGTTTCGGAGGAATTACCAAGAATACCCCAGGATAGAAGTTGAATTTGGAATAGACTGCTACCGTGAACAGTACACATGTCAATTGCTCCATACCGAATGGCGCCAAAGGAGTTAGTGGAGCTTAAAGCTCAAATCCAGGAATTATTGGATCGTGGGTTTATTTGGCCCAGTGTATCACCATGGGGAGTACCGTTCCTGTTTGTGAAAAAGAAGGACAGAACTATGCATATGTGCATAGACTATCGTCAATTGAATAAGCTGACCATCAAGAACAAGTATCCTTGCCAAGGATCGATGACTTGTTCGATCAATTTGAAAGCCGCAGTGTTTTCGAAGATCGATTTACATTCGGGATACCATCAGTTGAAGGTGAAGGAGGCTGATATCCATAAGACCGCTTTTAGGACAAGATATGGTCACTTTGAGTTTGTAGTAATGCCGTTTGGGTTGTGAGCGCTCCGATCGCGTTCATGGATATGATGAACCAAGTGTTCCAACCTTACTTAGACAGATTTGTTGTGGTATTCATCGATGATATCTTGGTATATTCTAAGTCCGAAGAGGAGCATGATGAGCATCTCGGATTGTGTTACAAGTATTAAGGAGAAGAAGCTTTATGCCAAATTCAAAGTGTGAATTTTGGCTTAGAGAAGTTTCTTTCTTAGGACACGTGGTGTCTGCCGAGGGAATAAGGGTGGATCCTAAGAAAATCAAGCGGTGTTGGATTGGAAACCACCTAAGTCGGTGGCGAGAGATTAGTAGTTTCTTAGGATTGGCGGGCTATTACGAAGGTTCGTAGAAGATTCTCGTCGATAGCGCGCCATTAACAAAATTGTTGAGGAAGGAAGTACCTTTGTGTGGACGGATAAGCAGGAGAGTTTTGAAAAACTTAAAAGGTATTAAGCTCGGTGTTGATTCACTGAGGCGAAAAGGATTTTGTGGTATCTTGTGGCGCCTCACATACGGGGTTAGGATATGTTCTTATGCAAGATGGAAAGGTAGTCGCTTATGCGTCCGGCGATTAAGGCCGCATGAGGTGAACTACCCAACCCATGACTTGGAATTGGCGGTAGTGGTTTTCGCTCTCAAGGTGTGGAGGCATTATCGTATGGAGAAAGGTCGTTGATCTACAGGACCACAAGAGTCTCAAGTACTGTTGACTCAAAAGGAGTTAAACTTAAGGCAACGAAGGTGGGTGGAATTCTTGAAAGACTATGGTATTCGATAGAATATCATCCAGAGCAAGGCGAATGTAGTAGTGATGCCTTAAGTAGGAAGGTTGTAGACGGACCTAAGAGCAATGTTCGCCCATTTAAGCTTATATGAGGATGGAAGTTTGTTGGTAGAGTTACAAGTCAAGCCAACATGGTTGAAGGAAGTGAAAGAGGGACGGTTGGTTGATGAAGATTTAAATGTTAAGCTACAAAAAGCACAGAAGCGGAGAGTTGGAGGACTATGAGATTAATGATGAAGGAGTATTGTGCTACAAAGGGAAAGTCAGATGCCAAGAGACAAGGAGTTAAGATGAAGATCCTTGAGAAGCGCATAGTAGCCCTTATGCTATGCATCCGGAGGCATTAAGCTGCATGAGATTTAAGAGAACAATTTTGGTGGCGGATCTTAAGCGAGAAGTTCTGAAATTTGTGGGAAGATGTCGGACGTGTCAGCAAGTTAAGGCTGAACACCAAGTTCCATCGGGATTGCTTCAGCCAATCCAGATTCCGCAGTGGAAGTGGGAAAGAATTACCAT
This sequence comes from Gossypium rotundifolium, assembly GCA_025506655.1. Classification (NCBI taxonomy): domain Eukaryota; kingdom Viridiplantae; phylum Streptophyta; class Magnoliopsida; order Malvales; family Malvaceae; genus Gossypium; species Gossypium rotundifolium. The sequence continues at coordinate 117,718,491 of CP106728.1, read as the reverse complement.
GGACTTCGTTAGTGGGCTTCCCCTTACGCCTACTAAGAAGGACTCGGTATGGGTCATAGTAGACCGTTTGACTAAGTCCGCACATTTCATCCCAGTAAGAATGGACTATCCCCTTCAAAAGCTAGCCAAGCTATATGTGGCGAAAATTGTGAGGCTACACGAATCTGGGGTGTCAATTATCTCGACGAGACTCAAGATTCACGTCTCGATTTTGGAGGGCACTTCATCAAGCTTTGGGCACCAAGTTGGTTTCACCACGGCCTTTCATCCACAATCGACGGATAGTCCGAGCGAGTAATACAAGTGTTGGAGGATATGTTGAGAGGATGTGTGGTGGATTTTCGAGGAAGTTGGGAGGATTACTTGCCTTTAGCGAATTCGCCTACAACAACAGATTATCGAGCTAGCATTCAATGGCACCATATGAAGCATTATGCAGACGGAAGTGTCGTACTCCTACTTGTTGGACCGAGTTAGGAGAACAGCAAGTTTTGGGACCGAGATAGTGGTAGAGAGAAGAGAAGGTTGAAATAATTCAAACACGGTTAAAGAAGCCTCGGATAGACGAAGTCTTATGCCAACCTCAAGCGGAAGGAAATAGAGTTTGAAGTAGGAGACCAAGTGTTTCTAAAAGTCTCACCATGGAAGAAAGTGATGAGGTTTGGTCGGACGGAAATTAAGCCCAAGATTTATCGGGCCCTATCGAATACTAAAGTGAGTGGGACCCGGTGGCATACCAGCTAGAGTTGCCACCGGAGTTGCAAACAAATGCATGGCGTGTTCCATGTGTCCATGCTACGTCTCTACCGATCGGATCCCTCTCACATAGTACCAAGAGAAGAAGTGGAGCTAAGGCGGACTTAACCTACGAGGAAGAGCCGATTCAGATTACGAACGTGGCGTGAAAGTACTACGGAGGAAGTCGGTTCCTCTAGTCAAAGTATTATGGCACAATCATGGATCGGAGGAAGCTTCGTGGGAGCCGGAAGAGGCAATGAGACAACAATACCCTCAATTGTTTAGTTAGAAAATTTGAGGACGAAATTATTTTAAGGGGTAGAAGCGTAACATCCTAAAAAGGGCCTATGCATTTTGGCCTAATTGTACAATAAGACATGTTTTATGTGTTTTGGAATAAATTTGGAATGATTTTGGAAAATAAAGGATGTATGGAAATGTTACGTCGAAAATAGGAAAGTAAACATTTTGGAAACCTAAGTAAATTAGGAAAGTGAACATTTTGGAAACCAAGCCAAAATAGGAAACTAAACATTTTGGAAACCAAACCAAAATAGGAAACTAAACATTTTGGAAACCAAACCAAAACAGAAACTAAACATTTTGGAAACCAAGCCAAAATAGGAAACTAACCATTTGGAAACTTGGAAAATCTGAGCATAAAAATTTTAGAAACTTAAAATGACCCGAATGTCAAATTTTAGAGCCCAAAGGGGAACTTAGGGCCAAGTGACCCTAAAAATATAAAGTACATGAAATTTGACCCAATAACGGACTTGGAAATGTGGCCTGAAGATGCCACCTAAGGCTTTAGGAAATGGCCCAAATGCAAAAGGTTTTAGGCCTGAGTTAGAGTCATTTAGGAAGCAAATAAAAGAAGTTTTATTTTGCTTCCATGAGTGGAGAGTTGGGCGGCACAAAGGAATCTAGGAAGAGGAGTTTTTATTCAATAGAACTTTTGACTAATTAGGAGATTTGATGGAATTTCATAGTTGATAAAATTAAAACTTATCACAAATGAAGAGTTGGCGATTTAGGGACTCTAAGGCTAATAGTTTGACCAAAGAGAGAAAAGTAAAGAGCCATTCTCTTCTCTTCAACCTCTTGCCAAAATCTCCTAGTCAAATTAACAACAATCTTTTTCTCTTTTCTTTAGCCGAATCCTCCTTGTCAAAATTCTCTCCATCTCTTTTCCTTTCTTTTACTTTTTTCTACTATCCTCCACAAAAGCCAAAACTTTGAGATCCAAAATAGTGCCATAGCCAGAATATTATAAGGGATCATCAAGGATTCAAAAATGAGGTAAGTGCAACAGGTATACATTCGCAAAGGTTCCTTCCATAATTGAATAGTAGTTCAAATCTAACAAGTGATTTCGGAATTAAAAATAAAGATCAACTTGGATTTGAGAACTTCAAGGTAAGTAAGTTTATACATTCGACCAAGGCCAAATCTTAGTCAATTAGATCAAATTGATCAAAAACTAACCTATTCAGGAGATCTAGGTTTTGGTAGATTACAAGGAAAAAGGGAAGGTGAAGTTTTGGATTTAAAATCCATAAGGTAAGCACTTGAAAGTATTCGCCAAGGTTTGTGTGATTACATTGATAAGATCTATAATTATTAAAAGTCAAAAACTAATTTATGTTGAGATTTAAGGTTGGTAGAATATCAAGTGAAGGAAAACAAAGTTTAGGATTTGAATAAACATCAAATCGGCATCAAAGGTAAGCCTCTTTACAAATCCTACTAGGATTTGGATATTATATTAAAATAGAATTTATGCTAAGTAATACATGATAAACCAAATGTAGGAACTAAGGATCTAAACATTAGATCTTGCTTTTGGAATCTCAAGGAATCGTTAAACAAACCGTGTACTCCACACTATTCTTAATAGATTTATGGTTTAAATATGTTATATATGTTAATGTGAAAGTGAAATAAAGTGGCTAAAGTGCCATATTATGGTACTAAGTATTGAATCGTTTTCTACTCCTACTAAGATTTGAAAAAAATTGTTGTATAAGTGAAAAGTGATGTGAAAGTGAAATAAAAATATGATATGTATGATATTTATAATTTGGGGCATTGGTCAATTGAAGAAGGGAAGTGAATGTGATGACTTGGTCTCACTAAGTGAATGTGATGACTTGGTCTCAAACTCCTATATCATCGGTCTCAACCAAGTGATCCATATTGTACATAAGTCACCACTATGAGCCACATTGATGGATTCGCCATTTACTAAACCATGAAATTTTTATATGCATATGATTTTTATGTCGAGAACACTTACAACCTTGTTAGCAATCCTTACCTACCACACTTCTTCCAAAACACATAGTTTTCAAAGTATTGTTGAGCCTTCCAGTCCATTCTTGTTAATACAAGTTAACGAAACCTCAAGGAGTGGTTATATAGCCCTTCTTTGCTACTATTTTTGATTTCCTCTAACAAAACACACTAAAAAGTGATCCATATTGTACATAAGTCACTTGACCACAATTCAGCCATTTACTAAACCATGGTTCGAGAACACTTACAACCTTGTTAGCAATCCTTACCTACCACACTTGCGATTGTTGAGCCTTACCTTGTTAATACAAGTTAACGATAAGGAGTGGTTAGATAGCCCTTGACTTTTAACAAAACACGCTAAAAGAATTAAGCAAGAAATTCTCCTTTGATCTTATGGCTTAAGTATCTACTGATCAAGACTCGGCTTCCAAACATGACTAAGAGTAGATAACAATCGATTGAGGTGGAGGAACAACAACAAAGGTTCGAAAAAGTAGGGATTCAGCAAAGAAGGATGATAATAATTTTAGCAATGAAGGGAATTTGGCTTTGTGAGAATTTGGCAAAAGGGATGATGGGGTTTTTCTTTTCGGCACTTAGAAGAATTTGGCTATAGGAAATCGATTAAGGGGGAGAAGAAAAACTAGAGAATGCTCAAAGAACCTTTCAAGCATCCGGCCCCCTCTTCTTTTAAAGCCACAGGCCAAACACTCCCCTCCCTTATAGTCCTAATTGGCACCATCATATCCTTACTCCCCATCTCCTAACTTTTCTCTCTGATAATACCTTAATCTTTTCCAAAATCTCCTCCACATCCATCAGTCTTGCTTACTTCAAACTCTCCACGGCAAGAGTACAAAACCAGCACAACTCTTGTCGTTCACCTATGCAAAATAAAATACTCAAAAATACACTCCTCATACTCAAACCTTGGACCTTTTCAGCTTTCACATACGCCACCTTATAGCTCCCAAGTGACGCCACTTTCCACTGGACCACAAGCCCATTTGTGTCCTATTTTCTCTTAAACTGCTAAAGAGGCCTCATGTCTGAGACTAGGGTCCACTAAAGCAAGAAAAATAATTTTTTCCCTATGGTCTCCCCTATCTCTAAGGGTTCAAATAATCCCAATAATATCTTCATATTATTATTCGAAGTGCTACAAATACATATTAACTTCAATGCACAAAAATTAAGGTTTCAATAATTTTAAGGCGTTACAAATCTACCCTCTTAAAAAAATTTCGACCCCAAAATTTACCTGATTGAAACAAGTGAGGATATTGTCGATGCATTGCCTCCTCAAGTTCCCAATTAGCCTCCTCGGTATTATGTGTTACGCCAAAGCACTTTGACTAAAGGGACAGACTTCCTTCTTAGCACCTTGACCTCTTGATCAATATAGATCTGGTCTAACCTCGATCTCCTCAACTGACACGATTTGAGAAGGGTCTAAGCGATAACATCTTATCATTGACACATGGAACACATCATGTATCTGGCTCAATTCAGAAGGAAATTCTAGCTGATAGGCAACTGGCCCAATTCGCTTCAATACTTGATAAGGCCCAATGAACCTTGGGTACGAGGTTGGATTTCAATACAGCATTTCACCCTCAGACTGATGGTCATTTAAAAAGGGTAATTCAAGTTTTGGAGGATATGTTGAGAGGGTGTTTAATTGAGTTTCGAGGAAATTGGGAGGACTACTTGCAGTTAGTTGAATTTACGTATAACAATAGTTATCAGGCAAGTATTGGAATGGCACCATATGAAGCATTGTATGGACGAAGATGTCGTTCTCTGACTTGTTGGATTGAGTTGGGTGAGTGATAAGTTTTGGGTCCAGAGTTGGTAGTAGACACCGAAGATAAGGTGAAATTGATTCGAGATCGGTTGAAGGAGGCGGCGGATAGGCAGAAGTCAAATGCTAACCTCAAATGAAGAGAGATCGAATATGCTATCAGGGAAATGGTTTTTCTCAAGGTTTCCCCTTGGAAGAAGGTGTTAAGGTTTGGTTGGAGGGGCAAATTGTTCTTTTCCTCTCCATTCAAAGCATAGGCCGAAGCACTTAAACTTTGACCCTTTGAGTATAGGGCCAAATCTATTAGGATCTAAGCATATCCTTCTCTCCGTTCGTTTAACCTTTGAATCTCGAACAGTGGTTGGTAAGTGTGGCTAGGGCCGAATATAGGTTGGCTAAGTTCTTTTCTTACCATTTTGGGTTCTCTCAAGCTGAAAGGCTATTTTTCTTTCAGTTATGGCCATGGGTATTATGTGGCTAACATCTCCTCTCCGTTTAAACGTTACTAGGGACTCGACTTGCTTAATCAAGGAGTCGGCTGAACACTTTTCCTTTAAAGTGGACCTCTTGTTTGGTGGTAAGTGGTGTTAGTTGATTAATTAATTTCAATCTTTGGAGTTGTCTTATCAAGGTTAAGACTAATGTATTAGAATTTATTGATTTCATAGGTGCTTAATCTCGGGAGCTTCAACCTACGCTTGTAACAGGTGTGTAATCTAACACCACTGTTTAATTTAATACGCGATGTTTCTGTGAATCGGCTAAAAGCTGAAATATCGAAAAGTCGAAGTATTGGCAACCGATATCATTCAAGCGTGTGAGCTATTATAGTGATAAATCGAGTCACTAGTGATGGCGACTGACCGTTGAGAGTGTTACGAACACTCTCATGAAAATAAGGCCGTAATGGGCCTTGTTGAGTCGAAGTGGGCTAAGTGGGCCCAATGGGTTAATCGATCCACCTGAGCGAAATTGATGGTAAGTACCGGATGATTGCTGCGACTGTGAAGTCCGTAGAATCGAGACCAAAAATGAGTTGAATGGGCCATACGAGCATATAGGCCCGTTTAGGCTGAAATTGGATTTTAGGCCCAATTACACCGTAGTGACCCAAAAGGGAACCTGTGTCGCTTGAGGCAACAGTGGGCCTCTAAAAAGGTCGTTAGATGATGTAAATTACTGAAATACCCCTAGTGGGTAAATTATCGAAATACCCTCGATGGGTAAGTTATCGAAATACCCCCAAGGGGTGGAATTATCGTTTTACCCCTAAGCGACCAAAATGACCTCTATACCCTTATTGGTAGTTAAATATCGTTTATGTGATTTTATATATCTATTTATATTCATATTACACTGCATTCATAACATATTACATTGGGTTGGGCTTGTTGATTGGAGGAAGTACCATTATAGTGGCTCTGCCACATACCTTTTGAGTGGCATCGCCACATACCGATTTAGTGGCTCAGCCATATATACCGTTATTAGCAGCTTGACTGCATTATTGGAGAGTTTTGGCTGGGTGGGTTGACATGGTCCGCACATGATGTGTTGGTTGGTACGGGTGGAGAATTAGTTGGCTGGATAGGGTTGGGGTGGGCACATATCCATTTGCATTAGGATGATTTGGGGCTTAGGCCCAGCTTGTTACCGAATAGGGCTTAGGCCCAGACCGACACCGTATGGGCTCGGGCCCAGATTATGATCGTTATAGGGGATTACACATTGAGTTCTCGTAACTCACCCCTTTCTGTTAACCTTGTTGGTAATCCCCAGCGTTAGAAGGTTTGGAGCTGCGGAGGACTCGGAGGTGGCCATATGCCGGATTTGTTAGCAATCGAGACTTAACAAGTCTGGGGTTTAATTTATTTTTATATTATATTTGGGTTAATAATTTATGTAACATGGCTATTAGGATTTTTTTTTAACTTTCAGTTTGGTAACTCTTTTAATTATGAACTGCCAATCAGTTAGACACTAGTTTTAAAAATAATAACTGTTGTTTTCAAACATTACGTTTCCACAACTTTGGAAGGCAGTCTTCCACAACAAACAACGTTTTGAACATAATATTATGTTTGCAAGGATAATAACATTAAGAAAATCTTGCTTTGATAAGTAACGAAACTTGGGGTTTTTAAATGGTAAAAAGGTTTTAAATTGAGGAAGAGCTTTATCGATCATGTGGTTTTAAACAAATTTTTGATGTGGCATGCCAGATTCGGCCATAATGTCTAGGTCGGGTTTGGGGTGTTACAACCTATGTATATAAATGTTAAATTTTAACCATACGAACTTACCTAGCCAAATTGTAGAAATGGCAAAGTACAAGGGCTATTTGGTAATTTTCCATTCTCAATTTTTCACTCAATCTTGATCTAAATTAATAATTTTATTCAAATCATTAATTTAGATAGTAAAATAATTTATTTTATGCAATTTAGTCCTTTTAACATTTTTACAAAATTACCCTCAACTTTTCATTTTTATTCAATTTATCCTTGAGCCTAAAACATGCAAATTAACCATTTTTAATACAAACCCATGCCAACCAAATATTCATGGCATCCAATACAGCCCATTTTTGCAACAACTTCACATCAAATCCTTGTATTTTACTATTTTAACAATTTAGTCCCTAATCAAAAAATTCATCAAAATTACTTAACAAAATGCTTTTAAATATCAACCAACATTTCAAATTCATCATTTAATAACTAAAATTACATAGATTTATCAATGACAACATTCAATATCTTTAACAGTTTCAAAATCGAAGGTACAAGCTAGTTGAACCTAGTTGCAACGATCTCAAAAATATAAAAATTATTAAAAACGGGTGAAAATTGGCTTACATGCATCCACCTAAAACCACAGAAACTTCAAGGTTTTGAAAATGGAGGTTTTGGCCATCCAAGAAGAAGAATGAAGAAAAATGTTGATGAATTTCATTATGTATTAAGTTACATTTCAACATATTTACAAATTTGCCATTAAACATATTTTATTTTACCATTTTCATTCAAGTTGTCATCCAACCATATTAATGAAGGCTAAATTACCACTTTGGTCCTTCCTCATTTAGTTAATAAGCTATTTAATCTTCTAAATATAATTATTACTATGTTTTACATCTTTTACAATTTAGTCATTTTTCTTTAATTAACTATCGAGACATTAAAATTTCCTAACGAAACTTCAATACAACCTTAATAACACACCGTAAATATTTATAAAAATATTTACGACTCGATTTATAGAAACGAGGTCTCGATACCTCATTTTCTAAAACCACTTAACCTTAGGGTCTTACCACTTGAACTTAATTAATCATTCAAATAACATAAATTATCACATCAAAATTTTTTTAAAACCATATTTGACTCGTAAATATTAAACAATAATATTTACGAACTTACTCGTCAGATTTTTGGTCCCGAGACCACTTTTTTTGACACTATTGAAAAATAGGCTGTTACATCAATGCTAAAAATCACAGAACTTATAGGTAAGTACTCACAATCCTTTGGTATACCAATATGTCCAATATAAGGGCTCACAAAAGAGCTTGCACAAAAACTTATCACATAGAGTTTGCATTAAAGAGCTCACAAAAACATAGCTTATAAAACTGTACTTTCTATACATGCTTGAAAACAGAGGCTCGCATAGGAGCATGTGTGAAACAGATCTTTAAAACATAGCTTAAAAATATAACTTGAAAACATATATTGAAAACAAAGTATCAGAACTTTAAAAATAGGTTTTTAGAAAAAGCTTACCCTTAGAACTTAGTTTAAAAACAAGGTTTTTAGAAAATGCAACAATTCACACACAAGTTACGAACCATGAGTATTCATATGGAAAAACATGATAGCTAGCACACTTATGACAATTCTTAACTACTCACTGATAAAGCTTGAGAATTTAAATGTGATTTGCTTTGCCTTTATCCTTGCTGGTAGATGGTCCGACTGGTTCGCAACATATATAAACACATATATGACTTAAACAGACAAAACTTATGAAATTCCACACATACAAGTGAGCCTAGCTTTCTAGACAATCAAACCTAACAAGAAAAAAGGCTTACCTTGGTTGCTACAAACTTGGTTCAGAATAAAGACTTGACAACATAATATCGATGAGAGAAATTTTCATGGAATAAGGGTTGTATTTATAGGCTATAACACCCAATACCCGATACGATCACCGAACCCTAGTATAAGGTGCTACACGCAAATATAAACACTTAACATTAGAATTTAAAATCTTAAATAATTACCAACAATTCATAATTAATCAAATTAGCATGTGACTCAATCAATTTTGAATTAATATCAAGCTTACGGAAGGTAAAAACTAGGCAGGCAATTAATTCGGATTAAAATGAATCAATTTAAAAAGGAAGGAAAAATCTACATACAGGGGACACATGGCCTATGTATCTGTGGTGGATACCATAACAATGGCTAGAATCTAGCATTTTTTACAGAATCTCGCCAGCTTGTGTGAGCAACTAACCGCCTCCGAGCATACTAACATCCAGGGTGTGAATACTATAATAAAATATAGAATGACAAAGCGATATCCGCAAGTATACGGGCTGAGTTGTAATATAGTTTTAGAAAGAAGTAGGTGAATACTTCGAGGATCATACCTAAGGGAGGTGAGCGCTAGGTCAATTTTAACCTAGACACTAAAAGATCTAATTAGTACTTTAAATAAATTATAGTACGAAAGTATAAAAAAAGGTTTTTTTTTATGGATTTTATAATAATACTAAAATAACATAAGATAATTAAAACTCAAGAGTTAGAAGAGTAGAGTAAATCAAATTTTAATTTTGGGTGATTAGTTTAATTAGGTAATCCCCATCAATTGTTGCTTCAAGTTCCTTGTCAATCAACTAGTCACTACCCTAGTAGGATCTTCTGATCTTTCACTAACATAATGAGTCAATAAGAACTACTTATCTTTTGACCTCATAGTCCAAACTAGTTTGGGGTGAAGGTGTTCACGAATGGGCAATACTAAATTTGGGTTAATTCCCAACTTGATGATTTCCTGAGATTTTTAGGCCCAGGATTTGTTTCACGTTCTTCCTTTCCCAAACAGTTGATCCGTTGAGTAACCCTACAAAATAGTTAATAGATCATACCTTTACTCGCTAATCCCTTCAGATGGATTAGTTTCACATGGCTTTCATAAACAACATGGAATAGATGGAAGAATTAATCATAATGGAATAATTGAAGTAGAGAGGTTAAGAAAAGCTTGATTGATATTGATAATAAATGCAAATCCACAAAAGTTGATATCCTTCACGATTCAAATCTCTTGAAATAAAACAAATACAAATAAACTAAACTCTAAAATACCTAAGAAGTAAGAAAGCAAAACTAAATCTAAAGGAATAAGCTAGGCTAATGGAATGGTGTTTATAACATGTGCCAAAGAAGCCTATTTATAGCCTTCAGGTGGCTGTCATCCTTTAACCCTAAGTCAGTTGACATTCTCGAGCTATAAGTTCGATTGTACAGACCTAAACCCATCTGCTTCATGTTTTTTTCGTCCTAGAGTCGATGTCGTGACACATCAAGACCTGTGTCGGACATCGAAGGCATTTTTGTACTCTCTCAATTCTACTCTCTATGTTCCAACATCGGGCCTCCTATTTTGTGACATAGTATCTAGTATCAGTCTAAAATGTCATTTAATGGTCTCCTGCACACTTACAAGGCACGTTAGCTCTCCCTTAGGCCTCATTCAAGCCTTTAGGATCAATAAAAGACTTAATTTGCACATTTTATTGAAGGTCATTAAAGCTAAAGAAACTTAACTAAAATATAATGAAATGCATATATTCGAGCTCTTTATATGTGAAAACTAGTTTAATCTGCTACATTGATTTACGAAAGATCAATTACCTACACATAATTGTGGAGAAAACAAGATTCTTTAGCCACTATTCAAGAACGTGACAAGAAAAAGAATAGCCATTACAACCCATTCAGGTTTGAAAAAAATTCTTCTATAACATCATGAATTCATATGTTGAATTCCAAAAACTCGCATAGATGAATATCTATAGCAACTCCAACCTTATACATTTATCCAATAATAAGGTTTTGATCTATTAATGAGAAATTGTAAATGTGTGTGAGAGATTGCAATAGAAAGAGAGTGGACTAACTTCTATTTACCACCTGAAGAACCTACAGTAATACCCATTGTACATGAATTTTATCTTGTGAACTTCTGTTTACCACCTGAAGAACCTACAGTAATACCCATTGTACATGAATTTTATCTTGTGCTAAAAGATAGGGAAGCAACAATGTAACAGCTCGTTTTTGGTCAAATCAGAACAGTGGCTTCGAGACCATAAATATGAAGTTAAAATATTTATTTTATTATTATTTTATTTTTTACAGCATGAATATATTATGGTGTGAAATTTTCGTGAAGAAATTTTATCGTTTAAATGGTCAATTCAGTAAAAATGACTAAATCGCATAAAGTGCAAAAGTGGAGTTGTATTAGCTAAAAGTATCTAATAGCTATAGAACCTTAAAGTTAATGTCCTTATGTTGTAATTAGACCATAATTAAATTGAGTGGACATTTTTTGACATATTATCATTTAATTTGATGGTTTTTAATTAAGGTTAAATTGGTAATTTAGTTAATAAAAACAAATTAAGGAAAATGAAACATGGGTATCATCTTTATTTCTTCATATTCAACCGAAAAAACAAGGAAGGAAGCCATTTTTGTCCATTTTAGGGTTCGACCACATGCAAGCTTGATAGTAAGTCCGTTTTTGCTTGGTTTTTGATTATTTTTATGTTTTTGTAATTGTTGCAGCTCAATCTAGCTAGCCCGTACCTTTAATTTTGAAATTGTTAAAGATTTTAAGAATAGATATGTATCAGTACAGGTATGTACAGAAATCTATTCTAATGATGAATTATAAGAAGATGAGAATTCATGAGTTGCTTTATAGTTAAACTTTATGTTATCTCATTGACTGAGGTTTTAATTGCAAATTATGTATCCACTTGGAGTTGTTCATGAATGATGTTGATTATTTCATATATACATATGAACTTACTAAGCTTTATAGCTTACTTTGTTTATTTCCTTCTATGTTTTATAGTAAATTGAAGCTAGCTCGGAACCGAGGATCGTCAGGAACTTCATTGTACTATCGAACATCTATTTTGTACTATCGAACATCTATTTTGTATTTTTGAGTTATATAAATATGATATATGGCATGTATAGACTTGTGTCATTTTGGTATGTTTGATGGATATGTATTTTAGCCATTTGAGTTGGCATAAGATGATGAACATGATGATGTTATAAATGTGCAAATGGTTCTATTTTGAGTTTGGTAAATTGACTTATGTTAGGTGATTGAAGTTGATAATTTGAAAGTTATGTGTTTGTGAATTAATGCCTGATAATGCATGTTTGAATAGAATTAGCAAATTGAATTGTATATGTGAATTAGGTATGTAATTAAATAGCAAGTTGTGACATATTTATGACTTGCATGGTTGGAGATAGATATAACAAGATTTATGTATTGGTTAATGACTTTTGGCTGCATATTTGTGCCTTAAAATGGTACCATTTGTACTTGTGTAGGTATGTGCAAAATGGGGTGGCAAATTGGCCTTGCAAATGGCCTATTTTTGTCCACAAGGGCAGAGACACGGGCGTGTGTCTCATCAGTGTGTCTCATCTGTGTGTGACACACGGTCATGTTACACGGGCGTGTGTCCCCTGGTGTTGAAATTGAATTGAAGTCAGTATGCTTTACATGGTCTCACACACGGTGTGTGACTAGCCGTGTGGTACAACTCAGTATACCCCATTAAATGGAACATGGCCCAGCACGTGGGCGTGTGACTTAGCTGTGTTGTATAAGTCAGTATACCCTATAGGTTTGGCACGGCCTAGCACACGGCCTGGCACCTGGGCGTGTGTGGCCACTTCGAAGGGCACACGGTTGAACATAAGAGCATGTGGTTGGCCGTGTGACCCAAGTCAATATGTATGCCCTGTTTCCACATGGCTTGAGACACGGGCGTGTCTGGAGCCGTGTGAGGCACACGGCCAGTTCACACGGGTGTGTGACCCTTGAATGATTAAAATTTTTCTAAGGTTTTAAAAATTTCCTGAGTTATTGGTTTAGTCCCGAACCACTTCTAAAGCATGTTTAAGGCTTTGTATGCCCTTATAAGGGACAATGTGATTGTGATTAAATGACATTTGAGTATGAATACATAAATGTATGAGATATGTATGTTAAATGATATGTATTGATCGGTAATACCCCGTAACCCTATTTTGGTGACGGATACGGGTTAAGAGTGTTACAAATAATACCCTTCTATGAGATGCGAACCTTCATTAAAGTCAGAAGAATTAATGTCCTGGTAACTGAAAGAAGTTTTTGTCAATTTTATAATGCTTCATATTATTATCGTGATTACTTGTATAAAGCAAATCTCAAAGAATTCAAGAACGTAGATGTAACAGCCCATTTTTAGTCAAATCAGAACAATGGTTTTGGGACCACAAATCTGAGGTTGAAATATTTATTTTATTATTAAATTTAGGTCTACAACATGATAGTATGATTGTGTAAAAATTTCGTTAAGAAATTTTATCGTTTGCATGCTCAATTTGATAAAAATGACGAAATTGCATAAGGTACAAAAATTGAGTTCTATAAGAAAAAGGTATCAAATTACTATGGATTTTGAATACGTGTGGCCTTAAATGGTAATTAAACCATTAATAATGGTAAAGGACATTTATTGACACCATTATTATGATTAATTAAGGTTATATTAGTAAATTAGTAAATAAAAACTAAAATAAGTAACACAAAATCAAAATTTTTGTCCATCTTCTTCCTCTTGCCAATTTTCTAAGGAGGAAACACCACCATTTTAGGGTTTGATCATTCAACTAGCTTGGGGAAGTGCATGTAACTGATTTTTGACTCAATTTTTAATGATTTCTATGTTTTTGGAGTCATCGTAGCTTAATCTAGCTAGCCCAGTGACAAATTTGCAAAACTGTTAAAAGTCTAGGGTTTTACCATTGATGAATATGTATGTTTTTTGATGTTTGATGATAGAAAATGATATAGAAAATGATTGGTTGTTGTTAGATAAACAACATTTGTTAAGTGAATTTGGTTGAAATTGTAAATTAGGGATTTATTTGTTAAATGTGTAAAATTCATGGTGAAATGTGTGAAATAATGAAAATTTTGGGCTACTATGGTCTATAAGAAATTTGACTAGTGTGGGTGTGGGCTCAATTGCATGAATTTGCATTTTTATGAATTAGGGACTAAATTGTAAAGAGGTTGAAATACTACGGGTAAAAGTGTAAATTTGCAAAAATATGTATTTTGGGCTGAATTGAATAGAATAAATAATAAATAAGTTAAATTTGATTATATATAGATCAAGAAAAGCAAAGTTTAGAATTAGATCGGGGAAAAACAAGATAGTAGATTGATAGCTCGCTTCTCTCCGTATAAAATCCGAGGTAAGTTTGTATGTTAATAAGCATTAATGTAATTGTGTTTTAAATGCTTTATAATTGTATTGTTAATGAATATGGCCTTACGAAAATGTTTGACAAAGATTCGGCAATGTGAAATCCCGATTGAACCTTAGGAATAGAGAGGATACAAATGAAATGTCATTGGGGTTATTATGTTTGGGTGCTGGTCCATACATTCTACCGGTGGCTGAGTTATCCGACATGTGTTGCGGAATTCTCGTCAGCTTGTGGGAGCAGCACTGTGTAGCTACATCTTGACCATCAGCTTCTGTCAGAAGACCCATTGATAGCTCGAGAGTGACCATTATATGAGATATGAGATTGAGATGGCTTCGACCATGTATTGGCACTTAGGTGCGAGATTCCCGAGTATCCAATATTATTCCAAATGGTTCAATGAGTATATCAATGAATTGGAAGAGTATGAAATTGATATGAATTTGTACAGGTATGTACGTGAACTACACAATCATTAAATCAAAGAAATTTATGAAATTCATGTCTAACCTTTGGATTGGATATGTGTTAAGCTTTTGGAATTAAATTGAGTTGCATTATGTGATGTTTAAGTACTTAAATTGTAGTTGAATGGTACATTTTACTTATTAAGCATACGAGCTTACTAAGCTTTATATCTTACTTTGTTTATTGTTTCGTGTTTTATAGTGAATTCAAAGCTTGCTCAGATTGGGAGTTGTCAGAGATCTTATCACACTATCAAGCTGCCATTTTGATACTTTTGAACTTGTGTATTTGGTTATATGGCATGTATAGGATTTTTGGTTAATATGGCTTATATGTTTGTAATGTTGATAGCCATTTGATTTGGCTTGTAAATGATATATGATTTTGGTTATGTGTATAGCCATGTGATTTGGCTTATTTTGGTATACTTGGTGATTAATATATATGTGCAAATGGCCTTTTGATTTATGGTGTATAATTGCTTTGGGAATGTTTTGTTGTGGATTGATATCTTGTATGGAAAATGGTTGGAATTGAGATGAGCATGTATGCTAAGTTAGGCATAAAGTCTAAAATAGGTAATTGACCATTTAGGCATATTTTGGAAGCATTTTTGGTATGTTTTGAACTGGCAAAATATAATGTTATGAGCATAATAGTTGTTGGTATTGGAATAGCATGATTTAGGCTTGATTGAGATCGGTTTGATTGCCTATTGATGCTAGGTTTTATGCCATTTGACATGTTTAGGTTGATGCAACTTTGGGTGAGAAAGGTGGCTTGGAAAATTACCTATTTTTATCCACACGGGTAGAGACACGGGCAATTGTCTCAGCCGTGTGTGACACACAGTTGGGTGACACAGCCTGTGTCCCTTGGCACTTTTAGAAATCAAGTTAGTATGCTCCACATGGCTCAGCACACGGGCGTGTGACTTGGCTATGTGGCATAAGTCAGTATACCCTATAGTTTTTAGCACGGCCTGGCACATCAGCGTGTGAGGCCATTTCGAAGGGTACACGGGCTAGTCACACAGGCCTGTGGTTGGCCGTGTGACCCAAGTCAGAGAGTTACACAGGGTTGGACATGGGCTGGGACACGACCATATGATCCCATTTCGAATGTCCACACGGCCTGTGACACGGGCGTGTCTTTGGCCATGTGAAGCACATGGTCGGGCCACACGGGCGTGTGTCCCCTGTATTTTGAAAAAATTTTTGATGTTTTCTTTAATGACTGAAGCTTAGATCTACTTTAAGACATAGTTTCATTCAATGGTTTTTTTTATTATAAAACTACATGTTTGCAAACTCTAGACATAGATGGATGTACAACATGTTCATTAAATTAATCTAGTTCTTACATGGTTAGGTTAATGAGATTGAAATTGAGTGATATGAACAAGTGTTCGATGAATACTTGTAGTAGCCTCTAGACATAGAGCATCCTTTATATGGAAAGAAAAAAACAATGCAGGGTACCGTGCTAAAGGCCTATAGACATATATTGCTTAAGGCAAGGTAACTTGAGGTCTTGTTCTTGAAAAAAAAACCATTTTAGAACTCTTCTGAGCAGTAAATTGAGTATGGTTTTACCGAGGAATTATTGTCAGTAAGGGTAGATTCTTAGTAATCAGACCTTCTAAATCAATATCGTAGACCCTCTATCCTTGTTCATAGTGTCTTTTCCATGGCATTCTTAGTTGTTTACTTGCTCGTTTGCGAATTCTTCACATAATTATTCTCAAATTTGCCATTGCATTCTCACTCTTGTCTTGTAATATCATTTTCCATTATTGCACACATCATTATTCTTCAAATTACCATTGTATTATTATCATTATTATTGTCATATTCATTATCATAACTCGACCATTTTATACCTAACTGATCCCTATGGAGACGATCTCACTTATCAATTTATTACTTGATTCGACGTGTATACTTGCACAATTCGCATATCATTTCACACATGACAAGTTTTTTGTGTCATTGCCAGGGATTGGAAATTGGTGAAATTTGGTTTTGTTATTTTATTTTGTTTTCTTAGTTTTATCTAACTTAGTTATATTTAATATCTATAGGATTGTCATCAATGCATGAGAAGAGGCATTCCTGCTAACGAAGAGTATCCTGTTGACCCAAAGATTGAAAGAACTTTGCAAAGGGGAAGAAGGTAGTTACATAATATGGCTAGGGAAGGGAATGATTCTGGTCTGAATGATCCTAGTCTCAATGATGATCCAATTGGTCAATATGTTAATCCTCCTATTCATCATGTGATAGATGATTGAAATAGACCAATTTGGGAACATGTTGTTCCAATGTTGGATAATTTGAGTCCAGGAATAGTAAGACCACACATACAAGCTCAACAATTCAAGTTAAAACCGGTAATGTTTCAAATGTTACAAACAGTAGGACAATTTGTTGGACTACCCACTGAAGATCTAAGACTGCATCTAAGACTTTTTCTAGAAGTTTGTGACTCATTTAGACAATAGGGTGTTCCTGTAGAAGCTTTACAGCTTTAAATTGTTCCTATATTCTTTGTGTAATAGTCCAGTTTATCGGGACCACGAATCTGAGTCTGAATAATATTTTAATATTATTTTTTGTGCCGTTGATATGTGACTAAGCATGTGATAAATTTCTGTAAGTTAATTTGTCCGTCTGTGTGTTTAATTTGAAAAAAGGACTTAATTGCATAAAGTTTAAAAGTGACTTATCATATGGTTAATGATCAAATTGAGATGGCTTTATTAAAGTGAAGTCCTTAAAGGACAATTAGTCCATTATTATTTATAGTGGATGGTAACATGGTTTTATAACATGTTTTAATATGTTATTTTATAAGGTAAAAGTTATTTTATATTTATTTTATAAGTTATAATTATATTATAATAAAACAAACATGTTAGTCGATTTCATTCCTCCACAAACCACTGAATATCAAAAAGAAAAAAGAAAAGAAGAAGATAGCAAGGTTTCGGCTAGTTTTTAAGCTTAAATTCAAGGTATGTTTTAGTCAGTTTTCGATAATTTTTACGTTTTTGTAATCATTGCTTTGAGAGCTACTAAACCCATGTCTCAATTTTGAGAAATGATGATGTTTTTGTGATATGCCATTGATGATATGTTAAGCTTTTTGATGCTTTTTGGTGTTAAATGAAAGATATGAGCTAGATGAACATACTTTGTTCTTGAATTTTTGATGAATTTAGCTAAATAGGGATAAATTGAGAAAATGGTAACTTGAGGGACTAAATAGCAAATTTTATGGAAAATATGGATTTGTATGATGTATATATATTCGGCTAAGCTTAGTTGTGTATTGATTTTGTGAATTTAATGTTTTGAGAAAAATAGACTAGAATACTAAATTGAGTAAAATGAGGGCTAATTTGCAAATTGCCCTAAATAAGTGTTTTTGGGTTTAATTGAATGTGTTATTAAATAAAAGGGTTAATTCAGAATATGTTTAGATCAAGAACCGAGGAAAATGGACTTAGATCACGGGAAAGCGAAAGTAACCGAGTAACCGTTTTCATTCCGACATATCGAATCCGAGGTAAGTCATATTGCAAATAAATGTAGTTGTGTTGAATTGAGTTTATTTACATGACTATAAATGATAATGAATGCTTATGAGATGCTATGTATATGGAATTTTGGGATAAGATCCATATAGTGATAATTTTGAGAAGTCCTATACGAACTTAGGAATACAAAGGTATCCATTCTGTGTTATCGTGTAAGACCCTGTCTGGGATAGTGGCATCAATATCCGATTACGTGTAAGACCCTATCTGGGACAATGGCATCAATATCCGATTATGTAAGACCATGTTTGGGACAGTGGCATCAATATCCGATTACATGTAAGACCCTGTCTGGGACAGTGGCATCAATATCCGATTACATGTAAGACCCTATCTGGGACAGTGGCATCAATATCCGATTACATGTAAGGCCCTATCTGGGACAGTGGCATCAATATCCGATTACATGTAAGACCATGTTTGGGATAGTGGCATCAATATCCGATTACATGTAAGACCCTGTCTGGGACAGTGGCATCAATATCTAATTACGTGTAAGACACATGTCTGGGACAGTAGCATCAATATTCGATTACGTGTAAGACCATGTTTGGGACAGTGGCATCAATATCCGATTACATGTAAGACCCTGTCTGGGACAGTGGCATCAATATTCGATTATGTGTAAGACCCTATCTAGGGACAGTGGCATCAATATCCGACATGTGTAAGACCACATGCGGGACAAAGGCATCAATACCCGATTACGTGTAAGACCCTATCTGGGACAGTGGCATCAATATTCGATTACGTGTAAGACCCTATCTGGGACAGTGGCATCGACATCTGACTACATGTAAGACCATGTCTGGGATGTTGGCATTGTACGACTATTCTGAGCGTTCTAAGTATTCTATTAGATTTCGAATAGTTCAACAGATAAGTCCGAGAAACAAACGATTATGTGGATTGTATATTTGTTTCAGGTGAGTTTAAAAAGTACACTATGTGTGAATGAAAGGTAAGTGTCTATATGATCTTACTATGGTAAATATGTGCTTCGAATGATGAGATAATATGTGAAGATATGCATGAATGAGCCATATGTAAATGTGATACAAGAATGAATAAGTTATGATCTAACAAGTATATGATGATAGGCAAGTTTGAATGATGAATGGTTAAATAAAATACTAAATCCACGGTGTCCGAGGACACAAATCGAATGATGGGCCAACCCATCGTGTGATACCAAATCACCGGCGCCAATCCCATACCTCAAAGTGGGGCCAACCCACGGTGGTGCTAAACCACGTGGACGAGACGCTATGAGGTGCCAAACCTCCTGAGGTACCAAACCTCCGGTGACCGTAGTCACAATGTGTTACTAAAACACCGTGTCCGCCGACACGAATATCACTGCCCCCTCCACTCATTTAACCCACATCATTCAATTACATACCTTTTCAGAAATCATGCTAATTGATTTATTTAACAACATTCATAGATTTATCATTTCCATATATCATATACCGCACATACCAAATGTATCATGCTTCCCAAAAGCATCAAATAGTAATCTCATAGCAACAAAGACTTACCCGAATCTTTGTTTATACCATGTTGGTATTACATTCGAATCTACACAAACCGATTAAGCATACATATAACACTTAGCATATTAAATAGTTATAAGGTGTGTATGTACACACCTTTCACCAACAGTAGTCCTAATCCTCAAAGAATCAATTGGCCACACAAGATTTCTTGCTCCTATAATCGGCCAAACATAAGATGAGTTAGGGACATGGACCATTCCGCCAAACCAAATAATTCTACGGGTTATCATATAAACCCGAAACCTCACCTAATCGCCTTCGAAAGTACTAACTACAAAGAACTGCAGACGCAAATCGCTTCACTTCCCTACAATCGCAACCATTAAAATAAATAATAGCCTTCGCTTTAGAATAATCAAAAGAATAATCCCTTAAAATAAATCCTTACCACCTTCAATATTCGCCAAGATACTTCTAATTGGAAGAAGAGAGTTTTGACACCCAAAAGAGTATATTCGCCAATAAAGAAATTTTGAGAAGAAAAGAGAAATAGGGATTCAGCTTTGAAAAGAAAAGAAAAGTAGTAGATGAAAGAGAATGGTGTAGGAGATTCGGCCAAAATTTAGAAAAAGAAAGAATAGTTTTTGGTTTTTGATAAAGGTTGAAAAGAGAATGGAAAAGAATTGATCAATGGAAGAAAGAGAGAGATAGAAGAAATGATGTTCGGTCACCACAACTTTTCCAAAGAAGAAAATACACAAGATGCTAAAGAAAATGTAGTTTGGTTCAAAAGACAAATGAGAGAAAGAAAGTGGTATTTTGTTTTCAACAAAATGAAGTTGTCTTCAAAAGAAATTTTACACTAAAAACACCCTAGACATTCGGCCAAAGATGAGAGCCTTTTGGAGAGGAAAAACAAACACAAAATGATACACAAAACAAAAGTTTGGCCAACATCCCCCCAAGCTACCTATCACATTCTACCATCCCCTTTTCCACACATGCAGTCCCACATTCAACCATTAAGGCCTAGGAAAACATTCTCCACCTTTCATGCCCTTGTCCCTCATAATACCATAAACTCAAGATTCTTATCCCTATCTTCAAGCTTTCTTAAGCAAAAATTCAACTTACTAAAAGATAGTGCCAAGAAGAATTATGGCTATTAACACTTAGATTGACGATTGAGATATTATTGATGTCATATTGATTATATGTCTTGAATGCTTAAATATTAAGTTTATTCGTTTATAACTTACTAAGCTTTTGGGAAAGCTTACTCTGTGTGCATTTTCTCTGTTTTATAGGTCGTCAAAGCTACTGAGGGCTCGGGACTATCACGAATCATCATCACACTAATTAACTCATTTTGGTACACTTTGAAAATGTTTATGGCTAGATATGGCATGTATAGACTAGTCCTTGATATGAGTTGTTATGTGAACTTAGCCATGTGATTTGGCTAGTTATGTTTTGGTATTATGCTTAAAGGAGTGTGATATGTGAAGTTGTTTTGGTATGATTAGTTGATATATGAAATGGTTATGATATGGTAAGTATATAGATGAATGGTGCTAGGGCATAATTGTGATTTAGTCATGCAAATTGGTATGTTTGGAATTGGTTTTGAATGTATAGATGGAATGGATATTGAATGTATTGTTGTGTGATTTTCCTTAGTTTTCAAATATGCATGATTTGGATGGCTATTTGGTATATTTTGGTGGTTATATGTGAATGAAATGGGATGATATATTTGACCCAAGTGGGTGACATTTTGGCCTTGTAAATGGCCTATAATGTCACACGGTTGAGGCGCACGGGCGTGCCTAAAGACCCTGGGTGTATAGCAGGATGTAGCTTGGTAGCACACGCCTCAATACAGGGGTGTCAGCTAGCCGTGGTGTACAAGTCAATGGCTAGCTAAGAGTACACAGCCACAGCACACGGGCGTGCTTGGCAGCCATGGTGGGGAAGTCAATATATGGCCTAGTAGCACACTGCCATGGCACACGGGCATGCCTAGTGACCGTGGAGGTATAGTCAGTATATGACCACGGTGTGGACACATGGGGGTGTCTAGAAGCCGTGGAGGACACACGGTCTCCTTCCACGGGCGTGTAACCCCTAAAACTTAGAAAAGTTTTAAATTTTCGAGAGCTTCTGTATGTGTTTTGATTTAGTCCTGACCCAGGTTATAAGCATGATTGAGGTCTCATTGACTTATTCGAGGGCCATTGTATGTGTGATGGATGAATGAAATGTCTAAAATGTTATGAATATTTCCGATTTGTCCGGTAACGCTTTTAACCCTAGTCCGGCGACGGATACGGGTTAGGGGTGTTACACTTTGAGAGATCATACAAGAGCGTGGGTAAATGCTTTACCATCGGGAACAGTGGCATCATGGAATGATCATTGCCAGAGATTTTTTCTATGGTATAATCCACCAAATATGAATGTCAAGATTAGAAATGTCATCACATCTTTTCAGCAATCAGAGGATGAAACGCTATTTGAAGCATGAGAACAATTTAAAGAATTACTTTGTAAAAGTCCGATGCATGGATTTGAGCATTGGACGTAGATGGAGATATTTTATAATGGGTTGAATGCACACACGAGGATGGTAGTTGATGCTTCTGCCAATGGTACCTTGTTAAATAAATCTTATAATGAAGCATATGAGATTTTGGAAAAGACTGCCAACAATGCTTATCAATATCCTACCACGAGAGTTAGGACGAGTAAGAAAGATGTTGGTACCATGGAGCTTGATGCAATCACTTTGTTGACAGCCCATGTATATTCTTTAGCTAATATGATTAAAACAATGAAGAGGCCCACTGTAGTCCAGGAGATGAAATCAACCAAACTATCGTGTGTTTATTGTGGTGAAGGCCATATATTTGATGAATGCCCATCAAACCCAGCATCTGTATACTACATGGGTTATTTTAACCAGAATAATAACCCTTATTCCAACACTCACAATCATATATAGAAGTGTAACGCGTAGGTTTGTGCAAGTGACACAGTCGTTATCAAGTAATAAGTAAGTATCGAGTTATCGTCTCCATAGGGATTGTATTTGTGTTAAGTCACTTAACTTGGTAAATAAAAACACAATATGATTGAGAAGTGATGATTAAAATTAAATATATTAAACTAAATACAATGATCCCTAATGCAAATTATCCTAAATATGCAAACTATATGAATGAAATAGATTTTAATAAAAATTAAACAATTTGCAACAATTATAACATAAATAAACTAGGACAATTACTTTAATTAAACTCAATTTATTATCAACATGCTTAATAACATTCAGAAAAATATTCTACAGCAACTCGATCTTTCATGAGTTTGGAAACCACATTAAGTCCTTTCGGAATCCTTTACATAGTAAATACACATTTTACTTATCCTTATTTACTAAGGGTTTCTTAGCATTCATGTGAGGTAACAAGGATGTGTTAGGTTTGAAACAGTTTAATCACACAAATCTAAAAACTATGCATATAACAGAGCTTGGTTAGAGTTGTTATGCAACCTGCAATTTAATCGGGTTAGAATCTAAATTGAGCAAGCACATTTCAATTATGTGTCCACTAGCCATCGTTTGGTTAGGATCGCTCAGCTAATTCAGGTGCATTTCAATCACGTATGAACAAAATACATACTTGATTTTAATTGAAAACATGATCAATTAAGGCACAAACATTATATGCATGAATCAAATAAATATTTGTAGCACCCTGAATTTTGGCCTAGTAGATTGGGCCCATTGGGCCTTGGCCATGAGAGCATTTTAAAATTTTTGGGATTATGAGAACGGCATTATTTCAAGTTGGACCTATTAGGAAGGTGATTTTGGAAGGTTAGGGGGCTTTTATGAAGTCCCAGGATCAAACTTGGGCTTTAGAAAAATTTTGGTTTTAGGTGAATAAAACCCTGAGAGTTAGTAAGTAGGCTTTCAGAATAAAATGTGGAAAAAATGAAACAAAAAGAGCTTGTGGTGTAGTGGTAAAGTGACGCCACATAAGAGACAAGAAGGTGACACCACAAGGAAGTAAGGGGTCCAAGGTTCAAGCCTTAGCACTGGCATTTCATTTTGATTTATTTTTAAGTGAACTTGTACTTTGGCCCATAGATTTATATTTAGTTGCGCATGATGTTAGACACAAGGAAGCATGTGGTCTAGTGGTTGTGGCGTCATTAAGGGTGCAAGGAAGCCTGGGTTTGAATCTCATGGCAAGCAGGGGAGTATTTATTTTACGGATTGGGCGGCCAGAGTTTGAGTTGGATTTAAACCCTGCTGACGAAGGGATCCCACATTGAAAAGATATCAAGAGGGAAGGTGAGAAGCTGACTATATATAGAGCTGTCCATGAGGAGAGGAAGCATACCCTAGTAGGCGTTTGGGCATAGGAGCATTCGGAGTGCGGATTAGCTTCAGACTTCTATCAGGTGTGTATTCTCTCTACTCTAGTTGTAGAGCGGCAAATGTCGAAATGCCGGTCACATGACGATGGTAGCCACATGAGCGTGCGAGCGCATGTGTGGGAGCTTCGACACGATAGTTGAGGCCAGCTTGAGTGTTCTTGTGCGTTTAGGTTGTTTGGGCCACGATGGACCGAAAGGAGCCAAGTAGGCCTGTATGAATAAATTGTATGATTGTGTAATAGATAGTGAACTAGACTATGGGAATCTCGTATCTGTGGCTAGATTTGGGCTAAGTGGGCCACACGAGCGCAGGGCCCGTGAGGTCGAATAAAGGGCCTCGGCCCATTTACATCGTTATGACCATTTAGGTTATCTGAGTCGCTCGGGCCGACAGCAGGCCTTTGGAAAGGCTGTTAAATGCGAAATTACCAAAGTACCCTCGATGGGTAAATTACCAAAATACCCCTGGCTTGTGAAATTATCGAAACACCCCTAGTTTGTGAAATTATCGAAACACCCCTGGTTTGTGAAATTACTAAAATACCCCTGGTTTGTAAAATTACCAAAATACCCTTAGTTTACAAAATTACCAAAATACCCCTAGTTTGCAAAATTATCGAAATACCCTTGGTTTGTGAAATTTCTAAAACATCTTTGGTTTACGAAATTACCGAAATACCCTCGACGGGTAAATTGACCGATATGTCGCTGAAGGGCAAGATGACGGAAACGCCCCTACATGTTATATGGTTATTCTTGTATGCGATTTATGATCATTATGGTATGTTTATTATTGTATGATTCATTCATGTGTTATTATGTTGCATGGGAGTGGGATTATTAATATGGAGGAAGTACTAATAGGATCGCATGGTCACTTCACGACTGTGGATCCACCAAAGGCTTTTTATCCACCGAGCAGCCATGCTGCACCGATAAGTTAGTGCCGCAACCGGTGCTACAAAAGGAGTGTACGGATGGATGGGTCGATTAAATCCCCACAGGAGTGCACGGTTGGACAGGAGACGGAGTGTAGGGTTGGTATGGGCATTAATGCATTGCATATATGGATTTTAATATTGAGATGGGCTTAGGCCCAGATATTTATGATATGTGACATATGATATGGGTTAAGGCCCAACTAAGGCTATTTTGGGCTAAGGCCCAATTGCCACCTTTATTGTAATGGGCTTCGGCCCAGATTATTGTGATACATGTTTTTACTGATGAGGGTTGTACACACTGAGTTTTCGCAAACTTACGCTCTCTTTTTAATTTTTCCAGGTAACATGGTAACCCTCAGTAGGCGGTTCGACATATTGGAGGACTCAAAGGTGGCCACACTATGAGCAGTTTTGGATTTTACTATTCTACTTTACTTTATTAAATCATTTTTTTATTGGATTGTAATAAGGCCTCTCTTAAATTCTGGTATATTTTGGGACTTTTAGTTTATTATGTTTTAAATCTGCTCAACATTGAATCGCGATTTTCCAAAAAAATATTTGTTTTCAAAACATTACGTTTTCGCAACCAATTTGTAAATATCACGTTTTATAAGTCAGTGGTTTTAAATTAAGCTTCCGCAACGAACAAGGTTTTGAAGGTAATGGCTTCTTAATAAATGCCGATTATTAATAACAATTGCAAACTGGGACTTTAGTTTTTAAATATCAAGAGGGGTTTTCAATGAAAACGTAATTTTTGAAAAAACACTTCAATGTGACAGCCAGATTCGGGCCTAACCTCTAGGCCGAGTTTGGGGTGTTACATTTAGTGGTATCAGAGCTGGTTGCAAAACTCAGGCTGTGAAATGGGCTTTATTTTCTATTTTAAATATGTTTACAAATGATTTTAAAGTGGTCTTGGAGGATTTTTGTGTGGCACACCGAGTTTCCATCGTCGGACCAAGTAAGGTCTCCTATCTGTTTTAAATTGTTATACTGTAGGTAGATACTGGTACGTACTTTATCTATAATGTGCTATTTACTTAGGTTGCAATTAGGATCAGAATGCGCAGCGAGAGCGTAGTGTGCTAGGTTAGGGTGTGCAACGGTTCCGTTAGTTGGAAATTTCGAGGACGAAATTTCTGTAAGAGGGTAGATTTGTAACGCCCTGAATTTAGGCCTAGTAGAATTGGGCCATTTGGGCCTTGACCATGGGAGTGTTTTAAAATTTTTGGTATTATGAGAACGACATATTTCAAGTTGGACCTATTAAGAAGGCGATTTTGGAAGGTTAGGGGCTTCTATGAAGTCCCGGATCAAACTTGGGCTTTAGGAAAATTTTGGTTTTAAGTGAATAAAACCCTAAGAGTTAGTAAGTAGGCTTTAAGAATAAAATGTGGAGAAAAATGAAACAAAAAGAGCTTGTGGTGTAGTGGCAAAGTGATGCCACATAAGAGACAAGGAGGTGACGCCACAAGGAAGTAAGGGGTCCAAGGTTCAAGCCTTGGCACTGGCATTTCATTTTGATTTATTATTAAGTGAACTTGGACTTTGGCCCATAGATTTTTATTTAGTTGCGCATGATGTTAGACACAAGAAAACATGTGGACTAGTGGTTGTGGCGTCATTCAGGGTGCAAGGGAGCCTGGGTTCGAATCTCATGGCAAGTAGGGGAGTATTTATTTTGCGGATTTAAACTCTACTGACAAAGGGATCCCACATCGAAAAGATAGTAAGAGGGAAGGTGCAAAGTTGGATATATATAGAGCTGTCCATGAGGAGAGGAAGCATACCTTGGTGGGCATTTGGGCATAGGAGCATTCAGAGTTCAGATTAGCCTCAGACTCCTATCAGGTGTGTATTATCTCTACTTTAGCCTTAAAGTGGCAAATGCCAAAACATCGGTCATATGATTTATGGTAGCCACAATGAATGGCGCTGAAAGACGTGGGAGCTTCGACCGCGATAGTTGAGGCCAGCTTGAGTGTTCAGGTTGTTTTGGCAATGATGGTTCGAAAGGGGCCAAGTGGGCCCAAATGAATAAATTGTATGATTGTGTAGTAGATAGTGAACTGGACTATGGAAATCTCGTATCAGAGGCTAGATTTGGGCTAAATGGTCCACACGAGCGTGTGGGCCCATGTGGACCGAATAAGGGGCCTCAGGCCCATTTACACCGTTATGACCATTTAGGTTCTCTGAGTCGCTCGGGGAGGCAGTAGGCCTTTGAAAAGGCTGTTAAATGTGAAATTACCAAAGTACCCTCGATGGGTAAATTACTGAAATACCCCTGGTTTGTAAAATTACCGAAATACCCTTGGTTTGTAAAATTACCGAAATACCCTTGGTTTGTGAAATTACCGAAACACCCCTAGTTTGCAAAATTATCGAAATACCTCTGGTTTACAAAATTATCAAAACACCCTTGGTTTGCAAAATTATCGAAATACCCCTGGTTTGCAACATTACTAAAATACCCTTAGTTTACAAAATTATCGAAATATCCCGGTTTGCGAAATTACCAGAATACCCTCGATGGGTAAAATGATCGATATGCCCCTGAAGGGCAAGATGACGGAAACACCCCTACATGTTATATGGTTATTCTTGTATGCAATTTATGATTATTATGTTATGTTTATTATTGTATGATGCATTCATGTGTTATTATGTTGCATGGGAATGGGATTATTAATATGGAGGAAGTGCTGATAGGATCGCATGGTTGCTTGACGACTGTGGATCCACCAAAGGCTTTTTAGCCACCGAATAGCTATGCTGCACTGATAAGTTAGTGTCGCAATCGGTGCTACAAAAGGAGTGTACGGATGGGTCGGGTCAATTAAATCCCCACAGGAGTGCACGGTTGGACAAGAGACGGAGTGTAGGGTTGGTATGGGCATTAAAGCATTGAATATATGGATTTTAATATTGAGATGGGCTTAGGCCCAGATATTTATGATATGTGACATATGATATGGGTTAAGGCCCAACCGAGGTTATTTTGGGCTAAGGCCCAATTGCCACCGTTATTGTAATAGGCTTTGGCTCGGATTGTTGTGATGCACGTTTTTACTGATGATGGTTGTACACATTAAGTTTTCACAAACTCACCCCTCTTTTTAATTTTTCCAGGTAACCTGGTAACCCTTAGCAGGCAGTTCGACGTATTGGAGGACTCAGAGGAGGCCACACTATGAGCAGTTTTGGATTTTAGCATTCTACTTTACTTTATTAAATCATTTTTTATTGGGTTGTAATAAGGCCTCTCTTAAATTCTGGTATAGTTTAGGATTTTTAGTTTATTATGTTTTAAATCTGCTCAACATTGAATTGCATTTTCCAAAACCATATCTATTTTCAAAACATTACGTTTTCGCAACCAAGTTGTAAATATCACGTTTTATAAGTCAGTTATTTTAAATTAAGCTTCCACAACGAACAAGGTTTTGAAGGTAATGACTTCTTAATAAATGTCGATTATTAATAACAATCGCAAACTGGGACTTTAGTTTTTAAATATCAAGAGGGGTTTCAATGAAAATGTGATTTTCGAAAAAACACCTCAATGTGACATGCCAGATTTGGGCCTAACTTCTAGACCGGGTTTGGGGTGTTACAATATTATATAACCAAAGCAATCATCATAACTTAAATTAAATTAAGCCAACATTTTTGTAAATAAGAACAAAAAACACATAGCAAACATTTTCATATTAATTTAAAGAAAGGAAAGATTAAACCCAAATCAAAGTGGTTGTCACCCAAGACTCTGACTAACTAGGCTCCTTCGCTTTGCTCCTTTGCCGATGGCTCTCCATGGTGGCCGACCAATGGCTCTTTAAGAGGCTTAATTGCTAAAATCTATATGAAGAGATGATGCTAGGTGTGGGGAATGAAAAATACTCAGAAGAATTGAGAGAAAAGAGAGAATGATGATGGATGAGGGATGATTGATGAAGGAATGAGGGGATCTTATTTATAGGTGAGGAGAGGGGGGTAGTTTGCTAAATATAGTGGGGTTTAATTTCTTCAAGTTTCTTAAATGAGTGGCCGACCATGCTTAGTGGATTTTAAGTTGATTTTTGCTTGATTTTTAAGCAAATTAAATGCCATAACAACTCCGGACTGAGACTCGGTCAAATATAAATCTTCGGGCAAATCTCTAATTTCTTCACCATTGCAAGGACCTTGTGTAATTAAACCAAAAAGTGGTTTATGTGGATAGCCATGTGTAGCCGAATTTGGGTTGGCTTTATCTTCAATTTGGACAGCTTTTGTGATCCAAGAAAGCTATCAGACCTATCCAAAATAAATTAATAAGTTAAAGGACCAATGAATAAAATTTATCCAATTTAAATAATTAATTACAACCCAAATTATTAATGAAATATTTTAAAATGAATTATTAAATATAATTTTATATTTTATTATTTAATTTAATCATGCATGGCCCATTTTATGTCTTAAAATATAATATGTTCAAATAAATATAAAATAAGCCATTTTATGCATGGAAACTATATAATAAAGCATAAAATCACATTTTAATAATTTCTTTGTCCTAATTTCATATTTTCACATATTTCATTAATTTATTAAACAATTACTTAGTTTTAACAATGAATTTAAGTAAAAAGGTGATAAATTACATAGAAAAAATCTTATATATTTTTCAGTTTACAGGAAGCAACGTCCGAACTTTAGTTGGAATAATCAAGGTGTAGAGAATTTAAACAATGTTGCGAGACAGAATGCTAATAGTGCACCGCTTGGTTATAATCATCTTATGCTAAGGCAAAATGTTCAACAGGGTCAAGCATCATGTTCTACCTCTATTAAAGCCTTGCTGAAGGAATTTATGGCTAAGAATGACACGATAATTCAAAGCCAAGCTGAGTCCCTCAGAGCTCTTGAGAATCAAGTGGGATATATAGTGAATGCTTTAAATTCGAGGCCACAAGGAGCATTGCCAAGCGATACCGAGAATTCAAGAACACAAGAGGTGTAAAGCCATCACCCTTAGAAGTGGGACACAGTTGGATGATGTTGTTCAAGACACCACTGTAGAAGACGACAACTCCAGACTCAACTATAGAAAGAATTCATAATCAACTGAAAAGCATACTACACCTGAAAAGGGTTAACAGAAGAATGTTAAAGCAGAATCGGATGATGTTGCCAACATAAATGCCACAAAAACAATGTTAGCAACCTGAAGGCCGACTGCCTCTACCTTTTCCTCAGAGATTCTAAAAATCTAAACAAGATGTTCAGTTTAAAAGACTTTTAGATGTTTTTGAAACAACTCTATATCAACATACCGCTAGTAGAAGCTTTGGAGAAAATGCCCAATTATGTGAAATTCATGAAAGATATATTGTTAAAGAAGCACAGATTGGGAGAATTTGAGGCTGTTGCTCTCACTGAAGGATGCACAACAATGTTGATGAATAAATGACCTCCAAAGTTAAAGGACCCATGGAGTTTCAATTTCCCATGTTCAATTGGAAATGAATATGTTAGTAAGGCATTATGTGATTTAGGAGCGAGTGTAAATCTAATGCCTATGTCTATTTTCAGGAAGTTGGGAATTGGAAAAGCAAAACCTACTACGGTTATGTTGCAATTGGTTGATCGATCCTACGCATATCTGGAAGGTAAAATCAAAGATGTGCTGGTAAGAGTAGATAAATTTATTTTTCCGCAGATTTCCTTATTTTAGAATATGAAGCTGACTAGTATGTGCCAATTATTCTGGGAAGACCTTTTCTTACTACTAGCAGGACTTTAATTGATGTGCAAAAAGGAAAACTAACTATGAGGGTGAATGATCAATAGATTACTTTCAATGTATTTGATACTTTGAAATGTGCTGATGAGAATGAAGAATACCATGCCATTGGGTTGATAGAAACAACAGTAGAGGTAGGAATTGCAAAATTTTTCCACAGCAATTCTAATAGTGATGAAGACTCACTTGATCGAAGTGACGTATTAATTTTTTAAGACATTGGTGAAATTATGGAAGCCAAGTAGTTTGTGGATAGACCAGGGAAGAAGTTTGAATCCTTTGATTTATCAGATCACTTTTTTAATCCTCCTAAACCTTCTATAGAGGAACCTTACACACTGGAGTTGAAACTTTTGCCACAACATTTAAAATTTGCATATTTGGGAGACAAAAACACTTTTCTGGTAGTAATTTCTATGGAGTTGACACTCGAGCAAGAGGTCAGGTTGTTAGAAGTCCATTGAAAATCTAAGAAGGCATTAGGAAGGACCCTTGCTGATATACAAGGAATTAGCCCTACTCTCACATGCACAAAATTTTGTTGGAGGATTGCCCTAGTAATTTTATTGAATAACAGAGAAGACTGAATCCAATCATGAAAGAAGTTGTCAAGAAAAAGATTATCTAGTGGCTTAATGTTGGCATTATTTACCAATATTAGACAGCTCATGGGTGAGTCCTGTACAATGTGTGCCCAAGAAAGGAGGTGTCACAGTAGTGAGAAATGATAACAATGAGCTCATTTCGACTCGTACTATCACAAGATGGAGAGTATACATTGATAAACTGTAAAATGAACATATTTTAATCCCACATTTAGCATACTTTTGGATATTTTTCCATTTAATTATGGAAATAGGTGCTCCTAATCTTTTATTTTCATGTTTTGTACTCAGGAGACCATCGGAAGATGAAAAGAACGAGAAACGGGCCAAAAAAGGATAAAATGGGCCAAAGCATGTGTAACACCCCTAACCCGTAACTATCGCCAGAATAGAGTCAAAGGCGTTACCAGAAAGATCAGAAACATATATAACATTTCATACATTTCATTCATCATTCATACATACAACGTCCCTTAAATAGGTCAACGAGACCTCAACCATGCTTATAACCCAGGTCGGGACTAAAACGAAACATATACAGAAGTTCTTAGAAACCTAAAAACTTTTCTAAAATACAAGGGATACACGCCCGTGGGAGCAGACCGTGTGCCCACCACGGCTGCTAGACACATTCGTGTGTCCTCCCCGTGGTCTAACTTACCAAACCCACACGGCTACCAAGCACCCCCGTGTGCTAAGGTCGTGTACTACTAAGCCATATACTGACTTTCTAACATGACTTCCAGGCACGCCCGTGTACCATGGCCGTGTGCTCTTAAGCTAGCTACTGACTTTACCCCACGGTCACTAGGCACGCCCGTGTGCCATGGCCGTGTGACATTATAGGTCATTTGAAAGACCAAAATGCCACCCAAATGGGTCATACCTATAAGAAACATTTTCCATCACATGTCATGCATATATGGCAATAAAAAACATACCAAATTGACCGTGCAATCTATACATTCAATGCCAATCTCATTCATGCCAAATAAAAAACTAAAAACTCATATCACCACAAGCATAAATTAACCATTTGCTTAGCCAAAACTTAACCATCTCATATGCATCAACCATACCAAAATTTGTACTATATAACTCATTCATTCAAGCATTTATCAACTCAAAACTTGCCAAAACACATGGCTAAGTTCACTTCATAAACATATACACATATCTCGTAATATCCGGGATCTAGGGGTTATGCATTTTAACTTGAATGTATGTGGTAGCGTGCCTATGTATGGTTTGAGTATGTTTTGGGAGTTTCGAGAACTTTAGAATGTAGGTGAATGCCTTGGAAATATATTAGATTTTTAATTCTTAAAAGGGAGCTAGTCAAGATAGGCCTTAAGAAAATTTGTTGGAGCATTTAGACACAAGAATTCAGTTGGCAAAGTGGCAAGGGAGGTACCACTTAGGGCCTTAAGAAGTGACGCCACAAGCAGTGTGAGGGGGGCTTAGGTTCGAATCCCATGGATGGCAATAAGGTGACTTTTATTTTTGCATTTGTATGGCATGTGTCGGTCAAACTTTAATTATGGTAAGGATGGACTTTTTCATTTATGGATAGTAAACTAAGGGAAAAAGGCAAGTGATTAACTTAAGGAATGAAATCCTAAGCTTTTGGTATGATAAGGGGACATAAGGCTTGGATTAAGGTATGAGGTTTTGAAAACTTTTTAATGGCCAACTTGACCATGTATGTGGACGGCATTATGGACTAGGGGGTGGCCGAATTTTTGTGGTAGACTTTGGTAAGGATGAGTGGTTGGGTGTATTTCCATTTGGTCATTTTTGTACTTCCAAAACACCTTTTCTTTTGTAGCCGAATTTGCATAGGGAGATTTAGGCATTTCGTTATACGATTTCTTTTCCCGAAAGCTCATGTGTTCTTTTTCTTTTCTTTTGTGACTAGAAGCCTAAACCTCTAAAACCTTACCTTCTCTTCTTCTTCATCTTCTTACCAATTCAACCATCTTCAAAAAGCCAAGGTATCTCTCTCAATCTCCCCATTGTCGAAACTTCTTCAACCCCAACTCTTCTTTTCTCTTCATAACTCTCAATAGCCTAACCTCTATTGAACCTCCCCAAATTTCTTTGCTTCACTTGTTTTCTTTAAAGCCGAAAGTACCATAGGCTAGAATCTGCTCCAATCGTTTCACAATAGTGGGTAAGAGTTCTCTTCTAATCATTTTTCTTCTATCTCTTTTGATTTCTGAAAGTCAAGAAGTCTAACTCCATTTTCTTGTTATGGCCAAATCAATGAAAGGTGATATCGGATTTCAGAGTCTAACGTTAAAGGAGTAGAGATCTCTGGGTTTGATCCATCAAGGATTTCGAAGATTGTTAGGTTCAAACGTGTGATTCCGGGATTCGATCAGTTGAGGTAAGACGATAGTAGTAGTAGGCTGAAAGCCATTACTTCTGTTCATTTATGTAAGAGCCGAATCTAACATAGTTGTGTAGGAGGAGTTCAACGAATCGCAAGGTGCAAATTGTGTAGGCTACGGGGTTCGGGTTTAGGCGACTTTTGCTTATAAGGTGTGTAGTTATCGCATTGTTCTCCTGTTGTTTGTGTTTGTTGTTATATCTATATATATATATATATATATATATATGTGTGTGTGTGTATATGATATGTGTGGTGGCTGGAAATATGACTGAGATGGTAACTACCTATGATGGGTAATCGGGTAATCAGGTCAATATTTAATGATATTAATCTACCTGTGATTTATGTATGAAATTGTGGTAAGCATGTGGTATAAACTCATTTAAATGTTATTCTGACATGATATATATATGCATAGGGATTGGGACATGACTATTGAAAGACAGGGTGTACATTTATGTACGTGGTCTGATGTTAGCCTTGAGCTACATTGGCACTTGATGTTGGCTATGTGCTTCATCAAGGTGGGGTGTTGGCTATGTGCCACATCGTGGGCGGATGATAGCTGTGTGCATCACCGTGGATTGAGGATGACCTTGAGTCACCTCATGGATATTGATATGTGGGGTCTCTTAGGTGATCGGTGGCTAAGCCACGGCCTTGGGCAGCAAGTCTGCCAAGGAGGTGTGTAGCGGTTGGAGGGTGATTTAGTAATCCCCTAGTGTGTGCAGCAGGTACTGGGGTGTGTAGCGGATGGACATTAGGATGGGTTGGGATTCATTTTGCATGATTATGACTGTGGACTATGATTGTGGACTATGTGGTGGGTCAAGCCCATTTGTGGAGACATGTGAAATAATTGCACACTGAGTCGGTTTGACTCACCCTATTTTTTTCAAAAACAATGCAGGTGATACATGATTCTTGGACCGGGTTGGAGCGGATACGAGGTGGCCATGCAGAAGATGTTTATTTGTTTTATGCACTTTATATTTTTAGTACTTTTGAGTAAGTCTTTATTGTAATAAGGCCACTTAAAGTATTTGGGAACTTTTATGGTTTGAAGTTAAATTGTTATTGTACTAACCAATCGAAATGATTTTTGGAACCTATTTATATCTTAAAACTTATATTAAAGTTTTAAACCCGGAAATTTGTAACAACATAATTTTTATTTAAGTATTTTAAATGTACAATGTTTTATAAATGATGAAAAATTATTATGTTTTCACTCTTATGACAAATTCTTTTCAAACTTTTTCCTCAGTAGCATTCTAAATTCGGTCGTGGTGTTTGGGCCGGGTTTGGAGTGTTACAATTTAGTATCAGAGCAAGGTTCAAAACTCGGCTTTGAGGGTTTTTGAGCCAAAAACTTTTTCTTAAAAAAAAATGGGCTTTTCAAAAACATAAACTTTCATGAACTATTTCAGGTTTATTCTGGCATGGCACCTGTATCTCCGGCCTGAAGTCCACCAGGTAAGTACCCCTAACTACTGAATTGATTGGTATGTGAAACTTTATGGGCATTATGGGATCGTAGATTAGTAGATTAGGAGCTGTTGAACCCTAGGACTAGTTTACTCCAACACAAGATACATAAGACTTAAGTGCAACCAAACAAACCTGTGAGTAAGTCGCCGAGTTAGGGTGTGGCAACAGTTATGCGCATGTCTAGGATTGGATCCGGTGGGAGCTTGGTATTTAAGCAGTCCTAGTGACTCACCTTCTCTTCACTCGAATTTTACC
This sequence comes from Gossypium rotundifolium, assembly GCA_025506655.1. Lineage (NCBI taxonomy): Eukaryota > Viridiplantae > Streptophyta > Magnoliopsida > Malvales > Malvaceae > Gossypium > Gossypium rotundifolium. The sequence continues at coordinate 117,682,545 of CP106728.1, read as the reverse complement.
TGGTGCGTAGTGACAGTTCACCCAAACCAAGAGGACCTATTCACCGGTTAAACCAGATAACTAAAACCCGAAAGGGACCAGCTACACTGTTTTGTAAAAACTACCTTAGATTTGAAAAATGACTAAAATACCCCAGTTTGGAAAATTTCTAAATTACCCCTGATTTACAAAATTACCGAAATAAACCCGATTTCTGAAATTTTAAAAAAATACCTCTAATTTGTATCAATTTTCAAAGTCATCCCGATTTTTAAAATTTCTAAAATGCCATTGATTTGTAAGATTATTTTTGAATTAACCCCGTTTTATTGCTAAAATACCCTGTAGGATGAATTACGAAAATACCCCTGGGTTGGGAACAGACAAAATGCCCAAAGTAGTGTAGTGGATGTTGTTGATGAATGAATGTGACTCTCTGTATTAGAGTAGTAAACTTGAGATGAAAATTTTGGTTGATCGAAAGAACTACTACTAAAAACTTCTTTACATAAAATTGTTCGCGGGTAATCGATGGAACTAATAAGTAATGCATAAAATTTCTTAAATCGATTAAATCGCGATAGTAGACATGAGTTCTAGGGACGTGGTCGTAAATGGACGCCAGCAGAGGAGAGAATGGTCGTGTCGGAACCGATTAGATCCGTCGGGGTTCCAAAATGAGGCTCATACCTACCGTTAGGTGAAATTTTAAGAGCAAACCGGAGGAGATGATGCGATGTCGCAGGATATCTCATGAGTTTTAGAAGCGAGTAGCGGAGCTAGTATAGGTAATGGAGCTCGAAAGTCGATGGTCGAGACTTAGATCCAATGGAGCCGAGGTTTTAGGGAGGATCTGGGGTAGCTCGAATGTAGCGAATCTTGGTTAGAGGCGATCGAGAGGATCATGGATGATTTGGACTGCCTTCTTGAGGAAAAGCCGAAAGGTCTTTGTTTTTTTGCTTGAGATGAGGCCTACTAGTGGTGGCTCACCGTCAAGGAGAGTATTCTCATGGATCGAGTGGATTGGAGGTATTTTAAGGTTAAGTTTGAAGGAAATACGTCAGACTAGCTACATAGACTCTCGAGAGAAGGAGTTTCAATTTAGTACAAGGAAATAAGTCGGTGGTGAGTATGAAGCGAGTTTACTGCGGTTAAGTCGGTATGCTAGAGGGATTGTAGCTCACGATTCTGAGTGGTGTGTTAGATTTGAGGATGGGTTGCGAGATGAGTCATGAGTGTTGATTGCTCAGATCGAGAGAGGACTTCTGATCTTAGTGGATAGGCACGGATAGCCGGGAGGTCAAGAGGGCCGAGAGGCTGAATAGAGATAGGGATAGGAACCATGATAAGAGGAGTTTTGGACCGTCGAGAATCATCGAGAGTCTTGAGAAAAGACCGAGGGTTGAAAATTCGCTCCTGTTTCTATGCCACTTTGGAAATTAGGACTGCTCGTGTGCTCGATGTGGAAGGTTTCATGTTGGCGAATCTTGAGGACGGATCGGAGTGTTTTAGGTGTAAGTCTAAGTCTCATTTGATTAAAGATTGTCCTCAAGATCCAAATAGGGCTCGTCCAGGGTATGTGCAACCGGGCAGAGGTGGTTAGCAAGTTTACGAGAGGTCGTGGTCCAAACCATGGAGGAATGGTTCGGCCGAGGTGTTGGGAGTTCGATCTGAGACACCAAGATTGGTTTATGCAACCGACGTCATGAGGAAGGTGATGTGCCGGATGTGGGCACTGCACGTTTCTTATTGCCGGATTACCTTTACGACTTTAATAGGCATCGAGTCAAATCGTTCTTATATTGCTAGTAAAGTATCCGGAAGTTTGAGTGTGAACTTGGAGATCTATTTAGGAAGATGACCAGTAGTTAGTCCTTTAGGGCAATCGGTCTTTAGGGAAGTGTCTTTAGAGGTTCGAGAGGTTATAGTGATAGGTGAACGGAGGAATTACTTATCCAATGTAGTATGTCTCGCCGTAAGGCAGAAGATGGTGAGGAAGGGTTCCAAGATTTAGTAGAAAGTATATTGGTTTTATTAAGATCGAGTCTTGCACAAGAGCGTAGTGTGGTGAGATAGGATGTCTGATCGCTAGTTAGTTGGTAATTTTGAGGCCGAAATTATTTTTAAGGGGGTAGAATTGTAATATCCGGGATCTAGGGGTTATGCGTTTTAACTTGAATGTATGTGGTAGCGTGCCTATGTATGGTTTGAGTGTGTTTTGGGAGTTTTGAGAACTTTAGAATGTAGGTGAATGCCTTGGAAATATATTAGATTTTTAATTCTTAAAAGGGAGCTAGTCAAGATAAGCCTTAAGAAAATTTGTTGGAGGATTTAGACACAAGAATTTAGTTGGCAAAGTGGCAAGGGAGGCGCCACTTAGGGCCTTAAGAAGTGACGCCACAAGCAGTGTGAGGGGGGCTTAGGTTCGAATCCCATGGATGGCAATAAGGTGACTTTTATTTTTGCATTTGTACGGCATGTGTCGGTCAAACTTTAATTATGGTAAGGGTGGACATTTTCATTTATGGAAAGTAGACTAGGGGAAAAAAGGCAAGTGATTAACTTAAGGAATGAAATCCTAAGCTTTTGGTATGATAAGGGGACATAAGGCTTGGATTAAGGTATGAGGTTTTGGAAACTTTTTAATGGCCAACTTGACCATGTATGTGGACGGCATTATGGACTAGGGGGTGGCTGAATTTTTGTGGTAGACTTTGGTAAGGATGAGTGGTTGGGTGTATTTCCATTTGGTCATTTTTGTACTTCCAAAACACCTTTTCTTTTGTAGCCGAATTTGCATAGGGAGGTTTAAGCATTTCCTTGTGCAATTTCTTTTCCCGAATGCTCTTGTGTTCTTTTTCTTTTCTTTTGTGACTAGAAGCCGAAACCTCTAAAACCTTACCTTCTCTTCTTCTTCATCTTCTTACCAATTCAACCATCTTCAAAAAGCCAAGGTATCTCTCTCAATCTCCTCATTGCCAAAACTTCTTCAACCCCAACTCTTCTTTTCTCTTTATAACTCTCAATAGCCGAACGAACCTCTATTGAGCCTCCCCAAATTTCTTTGCTTCACTTCTTTTCCTTAAAGCCGAAAATACCATAGACTAGAATCTGCTCCAATCGTTTCACAATAGTGGGTAAGAATTCTCTTCTAATCATTTTTCTTCTATCTCTTTTGATTGCCGAAAGTCAAGAAGTCTAACTCCATTTTCTTATTATGGCCAAATCTATGAAAGATGATATCGGTATTTCAGTAGTCTAACATTAAAGGAGTAGAGATCTCTCGGGTTTTGATCCATCAAGGGATTTTGGAAGACTGTTAGGTTCAAACGTGTGATTTTGGGATTCGATCAGTTGAGGTAAGATAATGGTAGTAGTAAGTGAAGGTCACATTACTCATTTATGTAAGAGCCAATCTAACATAGTTGTGTAGGAGGAGTTCAACAAATCACAAGGTGCAAATTGTGTAGGCTACGGGTTCAAGTTTAGGCGACTTTTGCTTATAAGGTGTGTAGTTATCACATTGTTCTCCCCGTTGTTTGTATTTGTTGTTATATCTATATATATGTGTGTGTGTATATGATATGTGTGGTGGCCGAAAATATGACTGAGATGGTAACTACCCATGGTGGGTAATCGGGTAATCAGGTCAATATTTAATGATATTAATCTACCTGTGATTTATGTATGAAATTGTGGTAAGCATGTGGTATAAACTCATTTAAATGTTATTCTGACATGATATATATATGCATGGGGATTGGGACATGACTATTGAAGGACAGGGTGTACATTTATGTACGTGGTCTGATGTTAGCCTTAAGCTACATTGGCGCTTGATGTTGGCTATGTGCTTCATCAAGGTGGGGTGTTGGCTATGTACCACATCATGGGCGGATGATAGCTGTGTGCGTCACTGTGGATTGAGGATGACCTTGAGTCACCTCGTGGATATTGATATGTGGGGTCACTTAGGTGATCGGTGGCTAAGCCACGGCCTTGGGCAGCAAGTCTGCCAAGGAGGTGTGTGGCAGTTGGAGGGTGATTTAGTAATCCCCTGGTGTGTGCGGCAGGTACGGGGGTGTGTAGCGGATGGACACTAGGATGGGTTGGGATTCATTTTGCATGATTATGACTATGGACTATGATTGTGGACTATGTGGTGGGCCAAGCCCATTTGTAGAGACATGTGAAATAATTGCACACCGAGTCGGTTTGACTCACCTATTTTTTCAAAACAATGCAGTGATACATGATTCTTGGACCGGGTTGGAGCGGATCTGAGGTGGCCATGCGTAAGATTTTTATTTGTTTTATGCACTTTATATTTTAGTACTTTTGAGTAAATTTTTATTGTAATAAGGCCACTTAAATTATTTGGGAACTTTTATGGTTTGAGGTTAAATTGTTATTGTACTAACCACTGGAAATGATTTTTGGAACCTATTTATATCTTAAAACTTATATTAAAGTTTTAAACCCGAAATTTGTAACAACATAATTTTTACTTAAGTATTTTAAATGTACAATGTTTTATAAATGACGAAAAATTATTATGTTTTCACTCTTATGACAAATTCTTTTCAAACTTTTTCCTCAGTAGCATTCTAAATTCGGTCGTGGTGTTTGGGTCGGGTTTGGAGTGTTACATATCTAGCCTATACATGCCATAATTAGCTATATACATTTTCAAAAGGGTACAAAAATGAGTTTGGTAGTGTGATGACAATCCCTTGACAGTCCCAAGCCTTCAGTAGCTTTGACGACCTATAAAACAAAGAAAATAGACACACAAAGTAAACTTTCCAAAGGCTTAGTAAGTCAATATACAAACAAACCTGGCTTTTAAAACATATATGCAATTTGATACATTTGCACATTCATTCACTCAGCAAATCGTCACATATATAACTTGGTTCATAAACTTGACCATATTGTCCACATTTACAATTCAATAATCATATAAGCACATAGCTCATCTAGCCAAAACTTTGCTTATCGAATCATCAATTCCATATACATAACATCATGGTAAGATTACATAGATGCTTACCTTGTATACACAGCTAGTGTATATTCAGCGTACCTGAAATGGATTTATAATCACTTAATTATTCATAACTTGGATTTGTAATTCGTATCACAGACTTGGCCGTTGAACCAATAGAAATCTAGTAGGATACTCAGAAAGCTCAGAATAATTGTACAATGCCAACGTCCCAGAGGAGGTCTTACATGCACTTAGATGTCGTTGCCTCTATCCCAGACAGGGTCTTATACGAATCAATATGATGCCGATGTCCCAGACATGGTCTTACACGTAAATCTCATATCGATGCCAACATCCTAGACGTGGTCTTGCTTGTAAAGCACATATCGATGCCAAAGTCCCAGACGTGGACTTACTCGTAAAGCACATATCGATGCCGATGTCCCAGATGTGGTCTTACGCAAGATTACAAATCAATGCCAATGTCCCGGACGTGGTCTTACATGATAAAATAGAACAGATTCCTATGTCATGTTATAACTACTCCTATCTATTCCTAGGTTCATACGAGACTTCTCGGACTTTATCACTATATCGAACTTATTTCGGAATTCATGTACATAGCATCTCATACACATTCATTATCATTAATAATCATATGAATATATCCAATTCAATACAAATACGTTTATTTGCATAGTGACTTACATCAGATTCGATTTATCGGAATGAAAACGGCTACTCTGTCACTTTCGCTTTCTCGTGATCTAAGTCCGTTTTCCTCGGTTCTTGATCTAAACTTATTTAGAATTAACCCTTTTATTCACTAATTCATTCAATTCAATCCAAGGATATATTTTTAGGGCTATTTGTAAATTAACCCTCATACTTGCACAATTTATCAATTTAGTCATTTTTTCTCAAAACATCAAATTCACAAAATCAACCCACACTCATGCTTAGCCGAATGTACATATTTATCACACAAGACCATATTTTTCATTAAATTTGCAATTTAGTCCTTTAATTTACCATTTTCTCAATTTAGCCCTAATTAGCTAAATTCATCAAAAATTCAAGAACAACACATGTTCATCTAGTTCAAATCTTTCATTTAACACCATAAATCATCATAAAACTCAACATATCATCAATGGCACATTTCACATACATCATCAAAATACAAAATCAAGGCATGGGTTTTGTAGCTCTCAAAGCAACGATTGCAGAAACATAGAAATTATCAAAAACTGAAATCAAAACTTACCTTAATTTTGGCTTGTAAGTGTCGAATGCCTATCTAAATTTTCTCTTTTCTTTCTTTAATTTTCAACTAACAAAAGATTATAATGTGGCCATTTTCATGTTTTTTATTAAACATATAATCATTTAATACATAAAGACATTTTTAACCTTTAAATCAAATATATTAAAACATATAATTCAAGGTCATTTATGACCTTAGCCATCCACTAACCACTTATTGGCATATTTGCCTATTAAGGCCACAACATTCAAAAGCCACATCACTTAAGTACTTTAACAAATAGCAAGCAACTTTCACATTTAGTGCAATTCCATCCTTTTGCTCAATTAAACACACAAACAAACAATTTAACTTACGGAAATTTACCACATGCTTAGTCTCATATCAACGACATAGAAAATAGTATTTAAATATTATACTAACTCAGATTTGTGGTCTCAAAAGCACTGTTCGACTTGGGTATAAATTGGACTATTACAATTCTCCCCCCTTAGGGATTTTTGTCCCCAAAAAACTTACCGTTAAACAGAGTCAGATATTGCTATCTCATTGAGTCCTCAGACTCCTACATAGCCTCTTCTATTCCGTGTTGATTCCAAAGTACTTTTACTAACAGAATTTTCTTGTTTCTCAACTCTTTCTCTTCATGAGCTAAGATACAGATCGATTCCTCTTCGTATGTCATATCAGATCGGATTTCAATTTCAGACGGAGTAATCACATGTGATGGATCAGATTGATATCTACGGAGCATCGAAACATGAAATACATTATGAATCTTTTCTTACTCAGTGGACAACTTTAATTTATAAGCAACAGGACCAACATGTTCAATGATTTCATACGGCCCGATGAACCTCAGACTCAACTTGCCTTTACATCCGAATCGAAGCACTTTCTTCCACGGAGACACTTTTAGAAATACTTTGTCACCAATTTCAAATTCTATATCTTTTCGTTTGAAGTCCAAATAAGACTTTTGACGATCAGATGCTGCTTTCAAATAATCTCGGATCAATTTCACTTTTTGTTCTAAATCTTTTATCAAATCAACCCCGTGAAGCTTATTTTCACTAAGCTCGGTCCAATATAAAGGTGTACGACATTTACGTCCATACAAAGCTTCATAAAGTGCCATTTTGATGCTTGTCTGAAAACTATTATTATACGCAAATTCGATCAATGGCAGATAATGTTCCCACGAACCATTAAACTTAAGTATACAGCATCGTAACATATCCTCTAAAACTTGAATGATCCACTCGGATTGACCATCTGTCTGTGGATGAAAAGCTGTACTGAAATACAATTTTGTACCCAAAGCTTCTTGTAATTTCTTCCCGAATCTCGATGTAAATCTCGGATCTCTATCTGACACAATGGATAGTGGCACCCCGTGCAACCTCACAATCTCAGAAATATAAAGCTCAGCTAATCTCTCGAGTGAGTAGTCAGATCTTTCCGAATAAAATGGGTAGATTTCGTCAATCGGTCAACCACGACCCAAATCGCATCTTTTCTTCTCGGAGTCAGAGGTAATCCATAAACAAAGTCCATCGTTACTCTATCCCATTTCCACTCTGGAATTAGAATCAATTGTAGCAAACCAGACGAAACTTGATGTTCAGCTTTCACTTGTTGACAGACTAAACATTTCGAAACAAAGTAAAAAATGTCTCGTTTCATACCAGGCCACCAATAGTGTTGCTTCAAGTCACGATACATTTTAGTACTTCCCGAATGAACAGATAAACGACTGTTATGAGCTTCACTCAAAATCACCTGAATCAACTCGATTTCTTGGAACACAAATACGATCTCAGAATTTTAAGCAATCATCAACAATTCAAAATTAAGATTCAGAATTCAATTCACACTGAGCTCGTTTTGATAACAATTCATTATCAACCTTCTGAGCATCACATAATTGCTGTAAGAACAACAGTTTCGCTTTCAATTCAGCCATCACAGAACTATCATCAGACAAATCTAACTGAGCATTTAAAGTATGTAATGCAATTGATGATTTTCGACTCAAAGCATCAGCAATAACGTTTGCTTTCCCCGGATGATAATCTATCACAAGCTCAAATCTTTTAATAGTTCTAACCATCTTCTTTGACACAGGTTCAAATCTTTTTGGGTCATCAAATATTTCAGACTTTTATGATCTAAAAATCCGTGACATTTTTCACCGTACAGATAATGACGCCAGATCTGAAGTGCAAACATAATCGCAACTAACTCAAGGTCGTGCGTCGATAGTTCTTTTCATGAGGCTTGAATTGTCTCGAGGCATAAGCTACAACTTTGCCTTCTTGCATCAAAACACAACCCAGACCGTTTAACGAAGCATTACTGTAAATCACAAATTCTTTACCCGATTCTGGCTGTACTAACACTGGAGCTTCTATTAACAGGGTTTTCAACTGATCAAAACTTCTCTGACATTTATCCGATCACTCAAATCTAACATCTTTCTAAAGTAATCTAGTCAATGGAGTAGCTATCACTGAAAATCCTTTTACAAAATGATGATAATAACCAGCTAGTCCCAGAAAACTACGGACTTCAAACACATTCTTCGGAGGTTTCCAATCCAGAATAGCAGAAATCTTGCTTGGATCAACATGAATCCAAAAGCTAACACAATATGTCCCAAAAACTAATATGTCCCAAAAAACTAACCTCGTGCAACCAGAATTTACATTTGCTGAATTTCGCATACAATTACTTTTCTCGCAGAGTTTGCAACACAATTCTCAAGTGTTCAGCATGCTCATTTTCATTCCGTGAATAAATCAATATGTCATCTATAAATACTACAACAAATTGATCTAAGTACGGTCTAAAAATTCTGTTCATCAGATCCATAAAAATAGCAGGAGCATTGATTAGTCCAAACAGCATAACTAAAAACTCATAATGCCCGTACCTTGTTCTGAAAGCAGTCTTTGAAATGTCTGAATCTTTAACTCTCAACTGATAGTATCCTGATCTCAGGTCAATCTTAGAGAATACAGTAGCCCCTTTTAATTGATCAAATAAATCGTCTATTCGGGGTAACGGATATTTGTCCTCTATGGTTACCTTATTCAATTAAAGGTAATCAATGCACATTCTCATCGTACCATTTTTCTTTTTCACAAACAGAACAGGAGCACCCCAAGGCGAGAAACTCGGTCTAGCAAAACCTCTATCAGTTAACTCTTGTGACTGTGACTTTAACTCTTTCAACTCTGTTGGAGCCATTCTGTATAGAGCAATGGAAATAGGTGTCGTACCAAGCATCAATTCAATATCGAACTCAACTTCACGAATCGGAGGTAAACCCGGTAACTCATCAGGGAACACATCAGAAAACTCACCTACAATAGGTACTGCCTTAATTTTCCTTTCAGATATTTTCGAATCAATTACATAAGAAAAATATGCCTCATATCCCTTTTTCACATAACTCTGAGCTTTTAGTACTGATATCATAGCAGGCAAACCATTCAAATCATTAGACTCAACTCATACAATTTCATTATTCAAACATTTCAAATCTATAGTCTTTCTCTTACAGTTCACAACAGCATCATGTAAAGACAACTAGTCCATACCCAGAATAATATTGAACTCATCAAATGGCAGAAGCATCAAATCAGCAGGGAAACAGTTATCTCCAAACATTAACGGACAGTTCATGCATACTTTGTCAACAAGAACACTTTTACCTAAGGGGTTCGATGCTTTTATAGCAAACTTAGTAGACTCTACAGGCAAATTCTTACTATATACTAAATTCATGCATATGTACGAATACGTAGAACTAGGGTCTATCAATGCAATCACATAAGTATCATAAAGAGTAAAAGTACCCGTTATAACATCAGGTGATGAAGCTTCCCCACGAGCTTGGATAGCATACGCTCTAGCATACACTCTAGCTTCAGATCTTACAATAGTGTCTCTCGTGTACCTCTGACTACCACTAACATTTCTCACATTCTTAGAAGGTCTAACTCTCACAGGTGCATTGTCAGGTCTCGGAATCTGAACAATCTCTGGCTCAATAGACTCAGGACAATCACGGATAAAATGGTCAAGCGATCCACATCTGAAGCAAGCTCTATCGTATAATCTACAGCTTCCCGGATGCCTTTTTTCACAATACTTATATTCGTGTCTCTCGTCTCCGACATTACCAACACCGCCATCAAGTTCTTTGGAGTTTTAGAACTCATTTGTGGTCTAGATTGATTTCTGTTCGAATGTCCCGTATTATCTTTGGAACGACTTTGATTATCTCTGAATCTTTCCGGAGCAGACTAAAATAATTTACTCTGAAATCTCTTTCTCATATCTCGAGCTTCAGACTCAGCCTTTCTTTTATCTTTCCCGAGTGCTTCAACTTTGCATGCTCGATCAACGAGTACCACAAACTCTTTTATCTCTAAAATCCCAACTAACAAACTGATATCTTCATTAAGACCATCTTCAAATCTTTTGCACATTATAGCTTCAGATGATATACACTCTAGGGCATATTGGCTTAGTCGCACGAACTCTCGTTCATATTCAGAAACAGTCATTCGGCCTTGTTGAAGCTCTAAAAATTCCTTCCGTTTCTGATCAACGAATCTCTCGCTGATATATTTCTTCCAAACTCAATCTGAAAGAAGTCCCATGTGACACGCTCTTTCGGAACAATTGAAATTAGAGTTTTCCACCATTGATAAGCTGCATCTCGGAGTAATGATACCACACATTTAATGCACTTTTCTGGAGTCAGAGACATTTTATCGAATACTCGGATAGTATTTTCAATCCAGAACTCAGCCTTTTCAGCATTATTATCATTTGTAGCTCAGAATTCTTCAGCCATATACTTACGAATCTTATCAACTGAGGCTTATTCAACAAATTCAGATTTACAATCAGAGGTATATCAGATGCCTGAGGGGGATTAACTGGGGGCGGGGGTTGAGAAACAGTTGGGTCATTTCTCATGAATTGAGTGAACCATTCACTCATCATCTGGAAGAAAGCTTACTTAGCTTCTCCCTTTTGACCACTCGTAGCCTGTCTCGGATCGAAGCACACCTCCTTGTGCGTGAGCAACCAGACACTTTCTATGTCGTCGCTCACTGGCTCTTTTGGGATCCATTACTATACAAAAATCACATTTTATACGTCAGGATTCATCACACTATCACGTTTCAGATATATGGTATGTATAGCTAGACTCTGACACGCTACGTTAGTCCGAGAATAGACTAAACAGTAGCTTTGATACTAACCAAATGTAACACCCCTAACCCGTAACCGTCACCGGAATAGGGTCAAAGGAGTTACCAGATAGATTGAAACATATATAATATTTCATACATTTCATACATCATTCATACATACAATGTCCCTTAAATAGGTCAACGAGACCTCAACCATGCTTATAACCTAGGTCTGGACTAAAACAAAACATATACAGAAGTTCTCAAAAACTTAAAAACTTTTCTAAAATATAGGGGATACACGACCGTGGGACCAGACCGTGTGCCTACCATGGCTGCTAGACACACCCGTGTGTCCTCCCCGTGGTCTATCCTGCCAAACCCACAAGGCTACCAAGCACCCCCGTGTGCTAAGGCCGTGTACTACTAAGCCATATACTGACTTTCTAACACGGCTTCTAGGCATGCCCGTGTACCATGGCCGTGTGCTCTTAAGCTAGCTACTGACTTTACCCCACGGTCACTAGGCACGCCCGTGTGCCATGACCGTGTGACATTATAGGTCATTTGAAAGACCAAAATGCCACCCAAATGGGTCATACCCATAAGAAACATTTTCCATCACATGTCATGTATATATGGCAACCAAAAACATACCAAATTGACCATGCAATCTATACATTCAATCCCAATCTCATTCATGCCAAATAACAAACTAAAAACTCATATCATCACAAGCATAAATCATCCATTTGCTTAGCCAAAACTTAACCATTTCATATGCATCAACCATACCAAAATTTGTACTATATAACTCATTCATTCAAGCATTTATCAACTCAAAACTTGCCAAAACACATGGCTAAGTTCACTTCATAAACATATACACATATCTAGCCTATACATGCCATAATTAGCTATATACATTTTCAAAAGGGTATCAAAATGAGTTTAGTAGTGTGATGATAATCCCTTGACGGTCCCGAGCCTTCAGTAGCTTTGACGACCTATAAAACAGAGAAAACAGACACACAAAGTAAACTTTCCAAAGGCTTAGTAAGTCAATATACAAACAAACCTAGCTTATAAAACATATATGCAATTTGATACATTTGTATATCTCATTCACTCAGCAAATCGTCACATATATAACTTGGTTCATAAACTTGACCATATTGTCCACATTTACAATTTAATAATCATATAAGCACATAGCTCATCTAGCCAAAACTTTGCTTATCGAATCATCAATTCCATATACATAACATCATAGTAAGATCACATAGATGCTTACCTTGTATACACGGCTAGTGTATATTCAGCGTACCCGAAACGGATTTATAATCACTTAATTGTTCATAACTCGGATTTGTAATTCATATAACAGACTTGCCCGTTGAACCAATAGAAATCTAGTAGGATACTCAGAAAGCTCAGAATAATCGTACAATGCCAACGTCCCAGGCGAGGTTTTACATGCACTCAGATATCGATGCCTCTATCCCAAACAGGGTCTTATACGAATCAATATGATGCCAATGTCCCAGACATGATGTTACACGTAAATCTCATATCGATGCCAACGTCCCAGATGTGGTCTTACTCGTAAAGCACATATCGATGCCAACGCCCCAGACGTGGTCTTACTCATAAAGCTCATATCAATGTCGACATCCCAGACGTGGTCTTATGCGAAATTACAAATCAATGACAACGTCTCGGACGTGGTCTTACATGATAAAACAGAACAGATTCCTATGTCATGTTATAACTACTCCTATCTATTCCTAGGTTCATACGAGACTTCTCGAACTTTATCATTATATCAAACTTATTTGAATTCATGTACATAGTATCTCATACACATTCATTATCATTAATAATCATATGAATATATCCAATTCAATACAAATACGTTTATTTGCATAGTGACTAACCTCGGATTCGATTTATCAGAATGAAAACGACTACTCTGTCACTTTCATTTTCCCGTGATCTAAGTCTGTTTTCCTCGGTTCTTGATCTAACTTATTCAGAATTAACCCTTTTATTCACTAATTCATTCAATTCAATCCAAGGATACATTTTTAGGGCTATTAACAAATTAACCCTCATACTTGTACAATTTATCAATTTAGTCTATTTTTCTCAAAACATCAAATTCACAAAATCAACCCACGCTCATGCTTACCCGAATGTACATATATATCACACAAGCCCATATTTTTCATCAAATTTGTAATTTAGTCCTTCAATTTACCATTTTCTCAATTTAGCCCTAATTAGCTAAATTTATCAAAATTTTAGAACAACACATGTTCATCTAGTTCAAATCTTTCATTTAACACCATAAATTATCATAAAACTCAACATATCATCAATGGCACATTTCACATACATCATCAAAATACAAAATCAAGGCATGGGTTTTGTAGCTCTTAAAGTAACGATTGCAGAAACGTAGAAATTATCAAAAATCAAAATCAAAACTTACCTTAATTTTGGCTTGTAAGTGCCGAATGCCTAACTAAATTTTATCTTTTCTTTCTTTGATTTTTGGCTAACAAAAGATGATAATGTGGCCATTTTCATGTTTTTATTAAACATATAATCATTTAAATCAAATATATTAAAACATATAATTCAAGGTCATTTATGACCTTAGCCATGCACTAACCACTTATTTGCATATATGCCTATTAAGGCCACAACATTCAAAAGCCACATCACTAGCAAGCAACTTTCACATTTAGTGCAATTCCATCATTTTGCTCAATTAAACACACAAACAAACAATTTAACTTACGAAAATTTACCACATGCTTAGTCTCATATCAACGACACAGAAAATAATATTAAAATATTATATGACACAGAAAATAATATTAAAATATTATACTAACTCGGATTTGTGGTGCCAAAACCACTGCTCCAACTAGGATATAAACAGGACTGCTATAGCATGAAACCCACACGGCTTGGGCCCATAACCACACGGTCGTGCCTCTTAAGAAGAGCCGAACACGACCTGGACCTAAAATGTATGGCCATGCCTCATCAACAGACCCAAACACGGCCTGGCCGCCAATCACACGGGCGTGTGCCATAGGCATGGTCCTACCACAGAAAAGAAGAATTCTATTCGGATTAGGATACTTTCGGGCCAAGTAAGGCATCTCGAAGCCTATATAAACACCCTATAAGGCAACTTAGAGGGGGTTCAACGAGAGTTCGATGGAAGCCTTCTGTCAGGGCTTTTTTAGGGTGTTCAGCTAGGCCAATGAGCTGAGCTAGAGGAGCTGAATACAGGGATTTACTCGAAGAAAGCCAGTTGATTCATCTCAAGAAGTCGGAATCATACTCAAAATGGAGGAACTCTCCTTCAATTCCTTCAGGAGGTTTTAGGGTTTTTCTTATGTTTTGTTTTATATTTTCTTTTGAGATGTTTTCTTTTATAATTATGAACTAAGCCCTTAGATACCTAAGGGGGATGAAACCTAAGACGGATCTTGTTATTGTTATCTGAGCTGTATGATTAATACTTGATTTGTTCTTAACTATGTGTTCTTAATTCTTGTTTTGGTATTTCCGGGATATTGATTCAAGTATTGATGTGCTTAGGTGGTGGAGCAAAAGTCCCTGCCTAAGATTAGATCTAGCATAGTTAAGCGGAGTTGAATGTAACCCTAGAAATAGGATGACGTAAATTTGCCGGATTAGTGTCAAACCCAATATAGGAGTCCATAGATCGAGTTAATGCAATTCTGGGGTTTTAATTAGAAAGAAATTTCAATTAATCAACCTAGGGTTAGACATTAGTAGCCTCGAAAGAGGTATTAATATAACTTAAGGAATCCTACGGATCAAGTCAAGTGAATAAATCATCTGGTTCAGAGTTAGATAACAAGTGAAGTCTAGGTGGATTCTTCCTCGGTTATTGTCTAAATCAATCAGTTTTCCCCTCAAGTCTTTCCCCAATTCCTTCTTTGTCTTAGCATCTTTAGCTTAGTAGTTAGTTAATTTTAGATTAGATAAATAAATCCCTTAATTCTTAGGCTAGATAATAAAAAAGAAGTTAGTATTAGTACTTTTGGTTCCTTTGGGTTCGGCAATCCGGTCTTGCCACTAAACTATACTACTGTTCGATAGGTGCACTTACCTCCATCGTTGTCTTAGTTAGTTTCCAGGTTCGATCATTCTTTTTATAAATTTTTAAGACTCTAACACACGATTAATTTTTTGTCGCCATTGCCAGGGAACTGAAATATTAAGAACACTAAATTTTTATTACTTTAGCCATATTTTTTTTTGCAATTAAACTTTATTTTTACTTTTCTAAATTTTCTTTTTCTATTTCTCTTTTCCTAGCAGGTACCTCTAGTTTATGACTAGAAGGAACCCAACAGGACCACTACTTTATGATAGTGATATTAAAGGAAATGTACGCAAAAATCGTACAGAAGTAAGATGAGGCTTAAATTACATACAAGAAGAGCAAGAGGGCAAAACTAATACCACCGAAGGGATGGATGAGAATAATCCGCTACCTCAGGAAGTAGCCGATCATTATGCTCCTCGAACTATGTACGATTATGCTAAACCTAATTTAACAAGAGCTAAATCGAGTATTGTTAGGCCTGCTATAGCCGCTAATAATTTTGAATTGAAACCTAACACTATACAAATGATTCAACAGTTTGTTCAGTTTGATAGTTTGCATGACGAAGACCTGAATACTCATTTAGCAAATTTTCTAGAATTCAGTGATACCTTCAAAAAATGGCATTCCTGATGATGCCATTCGTCTTCGATTATTTCCCTTTCTTTGAGAAATAATGCCAAATAGTGGTTACATTCTCTTCCACGAGGATCAATCACTACATGGGACCAAATGACCGAAAATATTTTACTGAAATATTTTCTGCCGGCCAAAATTGCCAAATTAAGGAATGATATCTCTTCTTTCGTGCAGATGGACTTAGAAACATTATAGGATGCATGTGAGAGATGCAAGGATCTGTTGAGAAGGTGCCCACACCATGGTTTACCCTTGTGGCTACAGGTCCAAACTTTTTACAACGGTGTGAATCTTTCAACCAGGCAGTTGATTAATTCAGCTGCCGGTGGAACCCTGAATAACAAAACTCCTGAAGCAACTTACGAATTCATAGAGGAGATGTCACTGAGCAACTATTAGTGGTAAGTTACAAGGACAAGGCCAACTAAAATAGCCGGAGTTTTCAACCTCGACACAGTCACCATGCTATCAAATCAAGTAGAGATGATGAATAAAAAGATTGATGATTTGTGTGGTTCTTTGCAGGTACATTCAGTCATGCAATGCGATTCAAATCTAGGAGGTGTGGTGAATCCTAAGTACCTACCCTACAATCCAGGCATGGAAAGTGAACAAATAAACTATACATGTAACAATTTTAGATCTCAAAATAACCCTTATAGTAATACTTATAATCCAGGTTCGAAGAACCACCCCAATTTCTCGTGGGGTGGCCAAGGAAATTAAAGACAACAACCACCCCTTCCAAACTTCCAACAACAGCCCTACCCATAGGAAAAGAAGTCGAACCTTGAAGAGATGCTGACAAAATTCGTAGCGGTGTTTGAAACTCATTTTCAAAACATCGAGACAACACTTAAAAATCAACAAGCATCGATTAAAGGAATCGAGAACCAGTTAGGGAAACTCGCTAAGCTGATCTCTGAACAACCACTAGGAAGCTTGCAAGAAACACTAAGACTAACCCAAAAGAGCAATTTCAAGCCATAACAGCTCATGACAGTGAAGGGATAGTAGAATCTGAATCTGAGCCAAGGCAAGAACCTGTGGTAAGTGAAGGTAAGGTTGAGGTAAACCAAGAAAAAACAAAACTGGTAATTAAAGAATACAAACCTAGTATACCTTACCCTAATGCGATGAAGGAAGACGACACAGAGGAACAGTTCGGTAAGTTCCTTAAACTCTTAAAGAAACTACATATTAACTTACCGCTTCTTGAAGCTCTTTCGTAGATGCCAGATTCAAGGAAATTTTTAAAAGAGCTCTTAACAAACAAGCAAAAGTTAGACGAGGAGTCGCATGTGGAACTAAACACATTGTGCTCGGCAATGTTATAGAATAGACTACCATAGAAATTAAAAGATCCAGGGAGTTTTACAATTCCATGTTTAATTGGTAGTTTATCTGTTGCTAATGCTTTAGCTAATTTAGGGGCAAGCATCAATGTTATGCCATCTAAAATGTTTAAATAGCTAGGTCTAAGGAAACTCAAGCAAACTAAGATGAGTATTCAACTAGCTGATAAGACTATTCAAATTCCTAAGGGTATAATTGAAGATGTACTAGTTAAAGTTGACAAATTCATATTCCCCGTAGACTCCGTTATTTTAGATATAGATGAAGACAATAGTATCCCCTTAATTTTAGGAAGACCTTTTCTAGCAACTGCCAGATCTAAAATTGATGTAAGCATAGGTGAACTCATACTTCGTGTAGGTGACGAATCAATCAGTCTTCAAGCTCTCGACTCAGCTAGGACATCGAGTGAGAAAGGTGAGGATGTAAATTCCATTGATAAGCATTCAGTTAAACTTTCTTTTTAGGAAGCACCACGAAATTACACTACAGAGCCAGATCCTACAGCTCGTACCAACAAGGAAATATCCCATGCGAATGATGGCTTCAGACCGATGAGCTAGATGAGTGGGAGACAAATTTCAAGGAGGAATAAAACCCATACGAAGTGAAACTAAAGGAACCCCCAAAAGAACTTAAAGGAATATCAAATCAGTTCAAAATAGGAGATCAGGTACTATTAGATAGAATAGACCCATGAATCGCCATATCAAACTTGAAGATAAATGAAGAGATCCCCTTTACGGTACTTAATGTTTTCCCTTACGAAGCAGTCGCGGTAAGTAATTCTACTTTTGGTACTTTTAAAGTAAACTCCACTCGACTCAAATTATATGATGATAGCATGAAAAAGGATTTTTCACTCCTTAAACCACCGTGAAGGTACGAATGAGAGGTAAGTCTAGCTTAAGACTTTAAATGAGTGCTTCTCGAGAGGTAACCCGAGCACTAACCTTATTTATTTTTATTTTTTTCTTTTAGCACCTAACTACAAACTAACCAAGTTAATGAAGCGTAGATTTCCACACCACACGGCCTTACACACGGCCGTGGCCATGGCCATGTGGATAATACGAATGTTAGCTCTGGCATGGCAGAGATAGTACGAGACAGGACGAGATAAATATCTTCAAATTATGGACTCAACTAACACCACGGTCGTGCAACGACACTGTTGAACCAACACGAGCATGGCAATCCAACATAAGGTATGGGAGAAGCGATTGAACCACCACATGGCCGTGCGATATGGCTGTGGGACACAACACGCCCATGGGACACGGGCGTGGAGATGTACTAGAACTGAAAATTTCTATTTAAAACACCCCTCTCCCCTTCTCACCCACTCCCCATTCACTCTTCCCTCCCCTCCATCTTCACTTTCCTCCTTTTTCATCTCCCCTCCATCTTCACTTTCCTCCTTCTTCATTCTCTAAAGTCTTAATCTACTCTTCAACAATGTCGAAGAAATGAAAAGATCCTAGCCCCATCTTCCTGTGCGAGACTAATCAACATAATTTCATGCCGACTGCTTCATCCACTCGATAAGCCAAGGGTCTTTGAGGCCATTTAGCTTTCATTTTTCTTTTCTATTTTTTTTTATTTTTCTTCTCTTTAACTTTCTTATACGTAGTTTAGATTATTTCATTTTATTTTCTTGGTTTTAGGTTCTAAAGGCTACTAGGGAATCACACACAATGGCCTTAGAAATCACACCCACCTCGCCAACCATCTAACAATAAGGACCTTTCGGTCCAGTAATTGGTCCTTTTAGTCTTATTTCCCTTTCTACACTCTTTCTTTCTATTTGTCTTTTCTTTAAATATATAATTTGTATATTTTGAATTATTATTACTATTTCCTGGCTAATTCTTCACGAGTTACCCAATTTCTTCATCTAGCGCAGAGATTGTCAGCGGCCACCACACCACGACCATTGCCAACTCGAGGATCTCATCCAAAATTCAGGATCTCATCCAAAATTTAGGAAGTTTCACTTCTCTCCCTCACTTTTGATTTTCTTATTATATGATTTTTATCTATCTTTTTACATTGAGGGCAATGTACATCTTAAGTGTGGGGGTGAAAATTATTTAGAAAAAGTGCCTAACTTTTTGCATTATTCTCAAATCCCTGAATGATTTTCTGTCTTAAAGTAATTTTCTCATATCACTAATTAGAATGAAATTCCTGTTGATTCATGATTTTTATTAATATGTTTTAGATTAAGTCATTGATAATTGTGCAATGATAATTTAAACTTTAAGATACAAGAGAATCAAGTATGATGAGTCTATTTTCAAAAAATTAAAAAATGTTGTTAGGTTGTTTACCTAAATCTAATTGTTACCTTAAAGTTTGAAATTTACAAAGTTGATATCAAAAACCTATAATTTTTGTGAGATTTTGAGCCTTTTAGAGCATACATTCTTTTCGTGCTCACTTTTATTGATTATGAGTGTGTCAACATTGATTTGTTATTCTAGAACTTGCTTCGATTATACATGTCGAGACCACATTATTGTTTTGATATACAGAGATGATTAAGGCACTTAGGATTTAACCTACTTACTCCACTAAAAGCCTAACCTCATAATTGACCCCTAGTGAACCCCGTTGATCCTAACAACCCTCTTATTTACTCAACCCACTAATATTAACCCGAAACCCATCTTGTATTTGTTATCACCATTCCTTTTGACTTCCCTTCTATCGAGACTTGATTTGATCAGTTGTCTAATTATATTGTTTGAGTTGTTAAATTTTTACTTATATTGATTTGTTTTGGTAAAATAAAAAAATAAAAAAAATAAAAAATTGAAGTATATTCACTATTAGTCCTATAATTAAGTGAGCCTATTCGTTAAATTTCAACATTTTGAAAAAAAAGCTGGTATTATTAGTATTACAAGTTTTCAATTGATATAATTATGCATGTTATTAGTCATTTTTTCTAGTTAGGTAATTGTCAATTCAATCTTGATTCTAACCCTTCTAATTCAGCCTTTATCCACCCCATTAACCTAAGCCCCGTTACAACCCTTAAAAAACCTTTTGATTTGTGTATCATCTCATTTTACAGTGCTGGAGATTTGATTTTCAGGCAAGCCTATGGGATTATCTTTTCATGTTCGACTTTTGAGCGCTTAATTTTTTAACCTTAAACACCCTGAGTGATTTGAGTGAATCTTTAGTGAGGATGTCAACTTTTGTCGATTTTGAATTAAAGGTAATTATTCAGATAAGGGGAAAACACCTATGTTTTCATTCTAAAAACTCATGACTTTGATTGTTTGAATCTTTAGGACTCTTTGAGTTCAATTATCCATGTATAAATTATCTGTGAATTATAATGAGGCATTATCAATGAATATTATGAATTGAGGAAGTTCATTTTAATTGTGAGTTGAGAATTTTGCTTGAGGACAAGTAAAAGCTTAAGTGTGGGGTATTTGATAAACCATAAAATGAACATATTTTAATCTCACATTTAGCATACTTTTGGATGATTTTTCCCTTTAATTATGAAAATAGGTGCTCCTAATCCTTTGTTTTCATGTTTTGTACTCAGGAGAGCACCGGAGGATGAAAAGAATAAGAAACAGACCGAAAAAGGAGAAAATGGGCCAAAGCATGAAATCCACACGGCCTGGGCCCAAGACCACACGTTCGTGCCTATTAAAAAGAGCCGAACATAGCCTGGACCCTAAAATGTACGGCTGTGCCTCATCAACAGACCCAAACATGGCCTGGCCGCGAATCACACGGGCATGTGTCATGGGCGTGGCCCTGCCATAGAAAAGAAGAATTCTATTTGAATTAGGATACTTTTGGGCCAAGTAAGGCATCTCGAAGCCTATATAAACACCCTTTGAGGCAACTTAGAGGGGGTTCGACAAGAGTTCGATATAAGCCTTCTGGTAGGGTTTTTAGAGGCGTTCAACTAGGCTAAAGAGCCGAGCCAAATAAGCTGAATACAGTGATTTACTCAAAGAAAGCCAGTTGATTCATCTTAAAAAGCCAGAATCTTACTCAAGACGGAGGAACTCTCCTTCAATTCCTTCAGGGGGTTTTAGGGTTTTTCTTATGTTTTGTTTTATATTTTCTTCTGAGATGTTTTCATTTATAATTATGAACTAAACCCTCAGATACCTGAGGGGGATGAAACCTAAGACGGATCTTGTTATTGTTATCTGAGCTGTATGATAAATTCTTGATTTGTTCTTAACTATGTGTTCTTAATTCTTGTTTTGGTATTTCCGGGATATTGATTCAAGTATTGATGTGCTTAGGTGGTGGAGCAAAAGTCCCTGCCTAAGAGTAGATCTAGCATAGTTAAGCGGAGTTGAACGTAACCCTAGAAATAGGATGACGTAAATTTGCGAGATTAGTGTCAAACCTAATATGGGAGTCCATAGATTGAGTTAATGCAATTCTAAGGGTTTTAATTAGAAAGAAATTTCAATTAATCAACCTAGGGTTAGACATTAGTAGCCTCGAAAGAGGTATTAATATAACTTAGGGAATCCTACGGATCAAGTCAAGTGAATAAATTGTCTGGTTCAGAGTTAGATAACAAGTGAAGTCTAGGTGGATTCTTCCTCGGGTATTGTCTAAATCAATCAGTTTTCCCCTCAAGTCTTTCCCCAATTCCTTTTTGTCTTAGCATCTTTAGCTTAGTAGTTAGTTAATTTTAGATTAGATAAACAAATCCCTTAATTCTTAGGCTAGATAATAAAAAAGAAGTTAGTATTAGTACTTTTGGTTCCTTTGGGTTCGGCAATCCGGTCTTGCCACTAAACTATACTACTGTTCGATAGGTGCACTTGCCTCCATCGTTGTCTTAGTTAGTTTCCAGGTTCGATCATTCTTTTTATAATTTTTAAGACTCTAACACACGATCATGCATGGACAATCGCAAGCTTAACAAGGCAACTAGGAAGGACCATTTTCCCTACCATTTATTAATCAGATGTTAGATAGATTAGTTGGGAAAGCTTTCTATTATTTTTTGGATGGTTATTCAGGGTATAATCAGATTGTCATAGCTCCTAATGACTAAGAGAATACCACTTTCACATGTCCATATGGAACTTTTACAATTATACGGATGTCATTTGGTTTATGAAATGCATTGGCAACCTTCCAGCGTTGTATAATGGCTATATTCTTGGACATGGTGGAAAACTTCCTTGAAGTCTTTATGGATGATTTCTCTGTGTTTGAAAATGATTTTGAGGATTGTTTAAAAAAAAACTGGAATTGGTTCTGTGTCGTTGTGAAGAAACAAGTCTTGTTTTGAATTGGGAAAAATGTCAGTTCATTGTTCGTGAAAGAATTGTTCTGGGGCGTAGGATATCGCAATGAGGGATTGAAGTGGACAGAGAAAAAATTGAAGTAATAGAAAATTTTCCACCTCCCACCAGTGTTTAAGGTATTAAAAGTTTTTTAAGTCATGGGGGATTTTATAGGAGATTCATTAAGGATTTCTCGAAGATATCTAAACACTTGTGCACTTTACTAGAGCAAAATAGACCTTTCACTTTTGATGAACATTTCTTGGTTGCTTTCGAGGAATTGAAGAAATGGCTGATAGCAACACCAATTGTAATATCTTTGGAATGGCATTACCTTTTGAACTCATGTGTGATGCCAATGATTATGCTGTGGGAGTAGTGTTGGGGCAAAGGAAAGATAAAGTACTACATGCAATATATTATGTGAGTAGAACACTGACGGATGTACAGCTTAACTATACCACCATAGAAAAGGAGTTATTGGCTGTACTATTTGCATTCGATAAATTTCACTCTTATCTAATTGGTACCATGGTCACAGTCTACATATATCACTCTGCTATTAAGTATTGGGTGAGCAAGAAAGATACCAAGCCAAGATTTTTTAGGTGGATACTCTTATTGTAGGAGTTCGACTTGGAAATTAGATATCGAAGGGTGATTGAAAATCAAGTGGCTGATCACTTGTCAAGGTTAGAATCTAGAAATTAAGACGGCAATGAAAAACTTATTAAAGAAGACTTTCCAGATGAGTAGTTGTTAGTTGCCATGGCATTACCTTGGTATGCATATATAGTGAAATTTTTAGTAAGTGGTGTGATGCCACATGATCTCAGCAGCCAAAGAAGACGAAAATTCCTTCATGATGCCAAGCATTATTATTGGGATGAACTTGTCCTATTTAAGCATTGTGTTGATTAGATAATTAGGAAGTGTGTCCTAATGATGAAATACATAGCATTCTGCAGCATTATCATTCAGATCCTTACGGAGGACACTTTGGAGGAATAATAACTGCTGCCAAAGTACTTCACTTGGATTTTATTCGCTGAGTCTGATCAAGGATGCTCATGAATTTTTTCAGTCGTGTGACCATATTAAGAGGATAGGAAATCTATCTAAGAGACACAAAATGTCATTGCAAATATTCTAGTGTTTGAGCTATTTGATGTATAGGGAATAAACTTTATGGGTCCATTTCCACAGTTAGTGGCCAACCTATACATACTGTTTGTACTGGACTATGTATCTAAGTGAGTTAAAGTTGTTGCGCTTCCTACTAATGATGCAAAGTCAATAATGAAGTTCTCGCACAATAACATTTTCACAAGATTCGATATGCCTAGAGCCATTATTAGTGATGAAGGATCTCATTTTGATTGCAAGCTAGCGACTAATGTCTTACATCGGTATAGAGTGAAACATAAGATTGCCACAACATATCATCCCCAAACAAATAGACAAGCTAAGGTTTCTAACAGAAAAATTAAGAAGATTCTAGAAAAAATGGTAAACCTAACTCGTAAGGATTGGTCCTCTAGATTGGATGAAGCTTTATGGGTCTATCGTAGTACATTTAAAACACTATTAGGAATGTCACCTTTTAATTTTGTTTTTGGAAAGCCATGTCACCTACCTGTTGAGCTTGAGCACAAAACATTTTGGGTTAAAAAGCTGAACATGGATTAGGTCGCTCCTGACCATAAAAGGATGTTAGAGCTAAATGAAATGGAAGAACTCAGGGCACAAGCATATGAAAGTGCTAAATGGTACAAGGAGAAGGCCAAGCACTGGCATGATAACAGAATTATGCCAAAGCAATTTGAACCAGGGCAACAGGTATTGTTGTTCAAATCTAGGCCTAAATTGTTCCCTGGTACATTAAATCTCGCCTGTCAGGTCCATTTAAAGTAGCTTAAATATAATCGCATGGAGCTGTTAATATCAAAGACCTAAAAACGGGGATCACATTCAAAGTTATTGGACAACACTTGAAGCACTACTGGGGTGCTCATATGGATCGTGACAAGCAATCCATTGACCTCCAAGATGTTTGAGTTAGCAGTTTTTTTTTTTTTCCTTTCTTTAATTGCTTTACTTTCATTTTGTTTTTATTATCTGTTATTAGTAATTATTTAAAGTTTTTCAATTTTTTTATCTTTGATTAATGAGCAATTTTTTCTAGACTTTTCATAGATAGAGTAAAAGTATGGGATTATCAGTTGTGATACTAAGAGGACTTTGTTGTAGTATCTCCGAAGGAAATTATGTTGTGATAAACTGGGTGAATGAATGTCGAGGTACAAGGTAACATGGGTTGACTAGACAGAAAAGTCATAGGGAGAGATTTTCTAGATAGTTGGCCCCATTCTATTACTTAGATAGCTGAAAGAGGAAAAGCTAAAACTTTTATTTTAGGGCTAGGTCACCATACATTCCTCCCCAAAATATCCTTATTTTTCCTTTCTCCATGCCACAAATATTAGTTTGCATGTTTCATTTTTCTAAACTGTCAACACTATGTCCTCTACTCACCTCTTTTCAACTGCTTACATCTCTTATATTCCCACAAAGTTTCCATCTTTATCATTTCTTTCTTTTCAACTTCTTTTGCATTTCCTCTGACCATAATTTTTTTGAGATTTCTTTCTATCCTCCATCAATGGAATGAGTAAAGACTACTTTGAAGGCTACTAAATCATCGCGAGCCAACACTACCCGACCTAAAGCCTTTTTCAATAGTGCTGTGACCACAAAATACAATAATAACATCTCAAAGTGCCCTTTTTGTTTTGAAAAAGGGTTCTTATTAATGGATGAACCACACATGGGCTATGACAAGTCTGTGTCATCCATCGTAGAAAAGCACAGGTGGAGTGTTTTTTGTTTGCATCCTGAGGACATTTTCGAAAAGTTTATTCGTAAATTTATTTTACATTTTAATTTACTGGTTCTCTTTTTTCTATGTTCGTGCCACTTCAGTTCTATTCGATGAAGATCATATTAACGCCCAATTTGGAATCGCTGATGTGTAAGATAAACACACACCCTTCGCTGATAATGTCATTGCTGATGGATTGACTCAAGTCTTGAATGATTTATGTGCCGAAGGTACGTGTTGGACTGTTTCTAGTCAAGATTGCTATACCATTGAGAGGGCTTCTTTAAATCCTATTGGAAAAGTGTGGTACCATTTTTTGAAGAGCCGCCTCATGCCATCAACTTACAATACAATTGTTTCAAAGGAGAGGATGCTCTTATTACACTCCATCATCATGCGGAGAAGAATCAATATTGGCCGGATCATTTTTAAGAGGTGCATTAGTGTGTCGAGAAAAATGCTGGCAACCTAAACTTCCCCTCCCTCATTACTACTTATTGTCGCATTGCTAAAGTCTAAGGAATTAATGCTACAAAAACAACTTAGCATAGTTAGGTTACCACTTCTACTACTGTACATTTTCCAATGGCAGCATCCTCAGTATTTTGCATCTCCCTTGAATAGTAAGTGCTGCAATCCTTAAAGCAACTAAATCAAATGATTGCCCTCTTTAAGATTTAGTAGTTTCAACTAGCTGAAGATATGGTCAAGGATCAGGAGCAGCAAGCTCAATATTAGACTTATGTGAAGAGCAGAGATTTGGCTCTTAAAATATCCTTGTAGAAAAATTTACAAAGCCAATGCCAGAATTCCCTACCTTCCCCACCTCTTTGCTCCTAATTCTTGAAGCTGTAGAGGAGCACGCTCAAACTCCTACTTCCAGAGCAGAATCAGTAAATTTGGGAACCACTGCTGATGAAGGGGAAAACTATTACTGAGGAGCCTAAAAGATGCCATCATTAAATCATGAGAATGAAAAAGAAGAAGTGAAAGATGAAAGTGACACTATTGCCTTTAATGCCACAACAACGAAAGGTAATGACCTTATTCCATCCACCCCACCAACTTCCACGACTTCACAAGACCGTGACATTGATCATCTTATTGATGAGCTAACAGAAACTAATAAGGAGGGGGATGAAATGAACACCATGAAGAGGAAGCTGTGGTATAAAGTTAGTGCCCATAAATCCACTCGCAAGGCGAAATGAAGTAACTACACTCCAATCCAAGCTAGGGAAGTTTTTTTCCCTACGTCATGCATTTTATTTCTTTTGCCATGACATTTTCTATACATATCTATATTTTATTTTTTTGTTGCATATCTGTACATGTATTGAGGGTAATGCATCCCTTAGTTTGGGGGTGTATTATGCATTTAGGCTGCATTATATATTTAGCATGTATGCTCATTCTAGTCTCATTAAATTTGTTTTATCACTTCCATGTAACTACAAAGTATTGTTTTGCCTATGCAAAGTACAATATTTACTTATGATGTTTGATGATGAGTTTAAATTCTTCAATACACTTAGAACATGTGATAGAGGATTAGGTGAATTTAACTTAGGTTAGGTTGCTTGAAGATTACCTCCTAAAAATGAGATGTCCTACCTTCAGTTATTTTTTGGACTATAGCAAGTATCTCTTTTAATGAACTTAGAGACTTTTGAAGCCAAACTCAGTTAAATTGCCACAACATTACTTAAATAAAGGACAATAGACACTCTAATTCTTAGAATTGCCAAGTAAGTTAGCACACTTTGTTTGCTCTATCGTGTTGTTGACTAGAAAGGTGAGTCCAAATAAGAGTGTGTAAAGAAAAGAAAATTAGGGGCACTCCATTATAGCAACAGGTTGAGTAGCTAAGGAGGTAGTTGTTTGCTCCATCCATCTTCTAAGTTAAAAACCTTAGCTTCAAGAGTGATTTTTATTTAAATTGTGACATGATTGAGTACTAGGTAATTCAGTGTATGCTCCATCGTGATTATCAAGTCAAAGAATTTTGTGACCCCTAATATGCTTTGATGAAAAAAACAACAACAAAACAAATACAAATAAATACTTTGCAAAGGCTTAGAGCAAGGGTTACAAATAGCTTGAGGTTAGGTAACAAATGAACTGAG
Source organism: Gossypium rotundifolium (assembly GCA_025506655.1). Lineage (NCBI taxonomy): Eukaryota > Viridiplantae > Streptophyta > Magnoliopsida > Malvales > Malvaceae > Gossypium > Gossypium rotundifolium. The sequence continues at coordinate 117,654,635 of CP106728.1, read as the reverse complement.
TAGCTTAGGAGATGTTTGTGATAACTCTTGAAAAGAGTTATATTTCATGTCTTTAGATCTAGCTAATTGCTTATACTTAGGAACATTTTGTTGAATTTTAGTTAGCATTTGTTTGGTTTTAAGATTACATTAGGAGCTTGGATTGTACTTAAATGTTAGTTACTTTTAATCACTTGTGGAAGGATTGTGTGTGGTGGTGGATTAGCAGGTGTAGGATAAGGAAGAAGAAGTAAAGGAGTGAAGGTTTGCTAAGGCGAAGGGTTGAATAGTTTGTCAGCACGAATGCGGTGGAAATGCTGAGACGATGAAACACCCCACACCTGACCCACGAGCCTGGACCGGATCTGGTATGTTCCTCGATGTAAATCGGTTCAAAATTCTTTGTTGTTTTGAAAACTGTGTGTTTTGAAGGTAGTTTGTTTGTGGGTTGGGCTCGAGTTGAAAACAAGTTTATTTTTATATTGAAAACCCATTTATTTCAGGTGACAAAATATTTAAAGTTTATTTTAAATTAAATTGACTTAATCTCTAAATAACATAAATTCGTAACATAGTAATTAAAACAATAATAAAATCATCACCATGGCCTTATTACATAAAACAAAACCCAAAAAAAAAATTGTAGAGTACTTAAATAAAATAAAATGTCCAAATTAAATAAAACTTTAAGCTGAGCATGGCCACCACAAGTTCTGTCATCCCGATCCGTCACTGCTCATCACCTGAAACATGTTCCCACAACGGGGTGAGTCAACAGACTCAATGTGTAACCAACACTAAAATTTAACAGATTTAGGCATACCATACATATCATGTTCACATAATAATAATGATGCAACCCAAACCCAAACCTAGATGCCATCCGCTACACATCCCCATACCAACATGCACACCGTGGGGACTACTAAGTCAACCCTCCTTCTGCTACACTCCATCGAAGGCAGTCACTGCAGTCGACGTGCTCATCGCCCATATAAAATTTGTGGCATAGCCACCAGATTAAATAATTGTGTCATGAGACACCACATTTAGATAATGTAACCGAAGTTACCACATTCAGATAATGTGACCGAAGTCACCACATTCAGATAGTGAGACCGAAGTCACCACATTCACTTCCACTTTCTCATATAACCCGAATGCCCCATATCTTTCATATTATGCATATCATACTTAAGTTCATATTCATGTCACTTTTCACATGTTAAATATAACATATTTTGTAATCCTAGTAGGAGTAGGAAACGTACCTGAGTACTTTGTACCGTAACACGGTACCTTAGCCATATTCACATTCTTATAAACAAGCACATATCAAATATTGCCATAAAACATATTAAGAATTAGTGTGGAATACACACCGATTTGCTTAACTAATTCCTTGAAATCCAAAAAAATCGATCTATTGCTTTAGATTTTTTTAAGTCCCTACATTCTACCAACATGGTAATATTTAGCAAAGGCCTATTCACCAAACTTAGTGTTTTCTTTTAAAGCCTAATCGGCTATAACCCAAATCCCAAGGATTTATGTAGTCAACTTCTTACCTTTGGTGCCTATTTGATGACTATTCAAATCCGAAATCATTGCTATGCTTCTTCTTGTATTCGGCCAAGCATTGAATCACTTAAATAGATTAGTTTCGGATTTTTAAATGATTATCAAATAGATCTAGGTATCAAATCAGGCCTTGGTTGAACATACTTATGTGCTTACCTTGTGAATTTTAAATCCCGAAACTCACCGAATAACTAGGGAACACGCGGCTTATGGTGTACCTTCGGGAAAAGAATTTCTTCTTCCTTGTAGTCGACTGATCCTTAGATCTATTAACTTGTTAGTTTCAGCTATTTTGAATAATTATGAACTAGATCTAAAACACCAAAATAGGCCTTGGTCGAATATTCCTTACCTTAGATCTTGGAAGATTTCTTCCTTATGGTCGACTTATGGACAGATCCCGAAGCCTTCTTTCCAAGTTTCAACTAACACAATAATAGGGTTAGATTTCCTTGTTTCGGTTAATCTTAAAAGAAAAAGGATGGAACTGAATGAGATTTTACCCTTATTTGAAGAAATCGACAACCCCTTTACTTTAAGTCCTTCAAAGATTCGGCTAAGGCTAGAGGGAACTTATTTTTGGCTTTTGGAAGATTATGAAAAGAAGAGAATAAGTTACTCGCTTTCGGTAATGGAGATGGAAAAGATTTCAGCTAGAACACAAGGTGTTTCGGCTAGATAGATTAAAGAAGAAAAAAAGAGAGAGTGATGGTTTTGGAGAGAAAAGAGTAGACGATAGGGAGGCCAATGTGCTTAATGAAATTCGGCTATAGCCTCCCCCTTTACAACTTTGGCCAAAAATACCATCCAAGGAGTCCCTCATTCAGCCAACTCTCCATATCTTGATAAATTTTATCCTTTAATTATCACCTTAATAAAATTAATCCTATCAATTATCTCTTCTTTTATCCACTTAAAATAAAAGGAATTTAATCCACACTTGAGCACACCCTTTAGCCGAATTTTAAAGAGAATAAAACTCCTCACATAGGTTCCTTAGTGTCGCCCACCTCCTTTGCTTCTTGTAGTAAAATAAAATCCTTTATTTGCTTCCCACGTTGCTCGAACCTAGGCCCATTTCCATAGCTTGTGGCGTCACCTACACGGGCCTTAAGTGGTGCCTCAAGCCACTTAAACAAGCCTATGTTTGTGTCAAATTTCTTCTATTAATTTTCTTAAGGCTACCTTGTTTTAGTTTCCTCTTTTACTTAACATTTCTAAATCATTTCCTTACATTTCCGTTTTCAAAATGTTCACTTTCCTATTTTAACTTAACATTTCCAAGTTTCCAAAATGTTCACTTTCCTCTTTTAACTTAACATTTCCAAGTTTCCAAAATGTTCACTTTCCTCTTTTAAACTTAACATTTCCAAGTTTCCAAAAATGTTCATCATACATTCATAATACATAAGTCATGCCATTTTGTATAATTAAATCAGAAATACATAGGCCCATTTTCAGGATGTTACAGACGATGTCCAGTCAGCACTCAAAGTGTACCAATCTTAAGCCTAATTAACTTGCACCAGATATATCTACCTGAAAATGAGGGAAGAAAATCATGGGCTATAAGAATTGCTCTAGGGAAAATGATTATAAAAGCCAAAAGAAGGAAACCCTAGAGGAGCGACAGAAAAACAAAAGAGAAAAAATAGAGGGTAGCAACTGAGTAGAAACAAGAAGAGGAAGATGAAGGTTGTCTCTCTTAGCCTCAACATGATACTGCATCGCTAGAGTATGGGTTGGATAAGCAGAAGCTATCTTCCTGAAGTTCTTCCATTATTTCTTGATTACTCTTCGTGAATTGATTTGATGGAAATGATGTTGAATGATACTTTGGATTTGAATTTTAATTGTTAACCCATGAGCTAAATCTCATAGGGTTGGGATTACTTAATGAAACCCTTATTTTCTTTAATGACTGAATCATAGATATGCTTTAATACGCTATTTCATTCAATGGTTTTTTTAATTATAAAATTACATGTTTGCAAACTCTAGAAATATATGGAATGTTCATTAAATTAATCTAATTCTGACAATGTTAGGTTAATGAGATTGAAATTGAATGATATGAGCAAGTATTCGACCGAATACTTGTAGCAGCCTCTAGACATAGAGCATCGTTCATATGAAAAGAAAGAAAAATAGTGGAGGGTACCATACTAAAGGCTTATAAACATATATCGCTTAAGGCAAGGTAACTTGAGGTCTTGTTCTTGAAAGAAGCAGACCATTTTAGAACTCTTCTAAGTAGTAGATTGAATATGGTTTTACCGAGGCATTACTGTCAGTAAGAGTAGATTCTTAGTAATCCTGACCTTCCAAATCAACATCGTGGACCCTTTATCCTTTGACATAGTTTCTTTTCCATAGCATTCTTAGTTGTTTACTTATTCGTTTGTGTATTATTCACATAATTATTCTCGAATTTGCCATTGCATTCTTACTCTTGTCTTGTCATAGCATTTTCCATTATTTTACACATCATTATTCATTCAAATTACCACTATATTCTTATAATTATTATTGTTATATTCATTATCATAACTCGACCATTTTATACCTAATCGATCCCTGCGGAGATGATCTTACTTATCACTTTATTACTTGATTTGACGTGTATACTTGCACAATTCTCATATCATTTCACAAGCAATAACATGTACATAGGTTGATTGTACTTATAGTAAATTTGGCATGATGATAAATGATTTTAAATTTTTTATTACTAGTCTATTAAGTTCTATATATTACACTGTAAATAAACATTATGCAATCAAATGTACCAAATGATATAGAGAATATAAGGAAACAAGCATGGTAGTATGAATGATAGATTATTGAATTTGTGATTTTTGGTTGACTAAATGTGTGAATATTTAGATACTTAGGGATGACCTAAGACATTGTTTAGTATACACCTATAACCAAAAAGCTAACCCTATTTATTCATCCTTAGTACCTATTTTGAGCCAAAAAAACACTTCTTGATGAACCTCTATACAAAACTAAGCTAAAAATGATAATTTGTGCTTACCCTTTTCTTTGGTCCTGAACTATATGAACATAGACGTCTGGCCATGCATATTAAGGGATAAGTAGAGACATTACGGTGGTTTTGTAAAAATAGCGTGATAAGAAAGATCAACGTAGTATAGTGACCGCCTCCGGACGTACTAAAGTCTAGAGTGTGAATACTAAAGCAAAAGATAAAGATATATGAGGTAGTATCTGCAAGTATACGGGTCTAGCTATAATATAGTTACAACGGAGTAGGTGAGTACTTTGAGGATTGTACCCAAGGGAGGCAAGTGCCCATCAATTTTAACCTAAACACCAAAAGATCTAATTAGTACTTTAATTGAGTAATAGTACGATGGTAAAATAAAAGAGAGTTTTTAAGATTTTTTTTATAATAACAAAATAGATTAAAAAAAGAAATAAAATTCAAGAGATTAAAGAATAGGATAAATCAAATCTTATTATGGGTGATTAGCTCGCTTTGGTATTTCCCATCAACTGTCACTTCGGGTTCCTCGTTAATCAACTAGTTGCTATCCTAACAAGATCTTTTGATCTTCCACTCAAATAATGAGTAAGCAAGAACTACCTATCTTTCAACCTTACAGTCCAGACTAGTTTGGGGTGAAGGTGTTCACGGATAGGCCATACCAATTTTGGGTTAATTCCCACCTTAATTACTTATTAAGGTTGTCAGGCCTAGGGTTTTAAGTTCTTCCTCTCCTAAATAGATGATCCGTTGAGTACCCTATAAAATAGTTAATGGATCATACCTTCACTCACTAATCCCCCACAGAAGGACTAGTTCATCATGGTTTTCATAAACAATATGGAATTGATGTAATGAGAAAATATGATAAATGAATTGAAGTGTAGAGTTTAAGAAAACACCTAATTTTTATTAAGAATAAATCAAATCCACAGAGTTTGACCGTCTCCACAAATTAGATCTTTCAAGATAAACAATAACAACTTGAAAATACTTCTAAAACCTAAAAAGTAAAAAAAGCTAAACTGAAATTAAAAGTAGAAAACTAAGCTAAGTAATTGGTGTATTTATCATGTGACAATAGAGCCTATTTATAGATCTCGTGTGGCCATCATCCTTAATCCTAGGTTAGCTGACGTTCCCGAGCTTTAAGTTTGATTGTGTGGACCAAAATGTGCCTTGGATTGTGTTATTTACCATTTAGAGTCGATGTCGCGACACATTAGGACCTGTGTCGCAACATAGGAGTTAGTATACTCCTTTTGGGATATATCTTCAATGGTATGTCTTGACACCATTAGGTTGTGTCGCAACATCAAAGGTATTTTTGTGATTTCTCCATTTTGCTTTATGATATAAAAACCAATGTCCATTTAATATCCCTTCTAATGGTCTCTTGCACACTTATAAAGTTCATTAACTCACTTTTATGCCTCATTCGGCTCCTAAGGTCAATAAAAGACTCAATTTGCACATTTTATTGGATTGAAAAAACTTACTAAAACACAATTAAATCCTAATATAATGATTAATTTCAAGCTCTAAAAGTACGAAAACTAGTTTAATCTCCTACACCATTTTATGGTAGATAAAACTCCCCCACACTTAAGTCATTGCTTGTCCTCAAGCAACATGAAAAAAGACAAGATATAAAGGACGTCCCTTAAGCAGATATCATACAAGTATTGACTTTAGAGCACATGACTAAGTGTTTCATATTCACAAGTAAATTTAACATGATGAATAATTGACTTACCACTCTTGATTAAAAACATCTAAGTTTTGTATATAATAAAGTATACAAAGACTAAGGATCTCAACTGTAGGGATCCATCAATAAATCACAAAAGTAATGTAATGCCCTAAAAATCCTGAAACCCTAATTTATGTGCATTGAAGTTAATATGTATGTGTGGCACTTAGAATAATAATATTAAGGTATTATTGGGATTATTTGAAGCCTTAAAGATAGGGGAGACCAGAGGGAAAAATTTATTTTTCTTGCTTTAGTTGACCCTAGTTTCAGGCATGAGGCCTCTTAAGCAGTTTAAGAGAAAATAGGACACAAATGGACTTGTGGTCCAATGGAAATGGTGTCACTTGGGAGCTTTGAGGTGGCGTGTGTGAAAGCTGAAGAGGTCCAAGGTTCGAGCAGGAGGAGTGTATTTTGGAGTGTTTTATTTTGCATAGGTGGACGGCAAGAGTTGTGTTGGTTTTGTACTCTTGCCGTGGAGAGTTTGAAGTAAGCAGGATTGATGGATGGAGAGGAAATTTCGGATAAGATTAAGGTATTATCAGAGAGAAAAGTTAGGAGATGGGGAGTAAGGATATGATGGTGCCGAATGGGACTCTAAAGAGGGAGTGTTTGGCCTATAGCTTTAAAAGGAGAGGGGGCCGAATGCTTGAAAGGTTCTTTGAGCATTCTCTAGTTTTTCTTCTCCCCTTAATCTATTTTCCTGTAGCCGAATTCTTCCAAGTGTCGAAAAGAAAAACCCCATCATCCTTTTTGTCGAATTCTCACAAAGCTAAATTCCCTTCATTTTCAAATTATTATCATCTTTCTTTGCCAAATCCCTACTTTTGCCGAACCTTTATTGTTGTTCCTCCACCTCAATCAATTATTATCTCCTCTTAGTCGCGTTTGGAAGTCGAGACTTAATCAGTAGATATTTAAGCCGCAGGATCAAAGAAGAATTTCGGTAAGTGCTTAGTTGAACTTTTTAGTGTGTTTTGTTAAAAGTCGATGGGCTATCTAACCCCTCCTTGTCGTTAACTTGTATTAACAAGGTTAAGTCTCAACAATCACAAGCATGGTAGGTAAGGATTGCTAACAAGGTGCTAAATGTTCTAGACTCAATCATAGTTTAGTAAATGGCCAAATTTAATGTGGTTCATAGGGGTGACTTATGTACAATATGGGTCACTTGGTTTTGATGATATAGGTGTTTGGGTGTAGATCTAGAGGATAATCACAAATAGTAGCAAAGGAAGGGCTACTAGAACGTGAGGCACACGATAAGGGTACGGTGAGGATTTAATTTTTGATAAGTATGTGTTAAGCCATGGTTAATTATTAGTATGGTCAATTGTAGGTTCGTGATTAAGGGGTTTGCAGCATGCGAGGTTACCAGGTGTATACAAACACTACACACACGATATCGACAACACCGAAAGACAGAAAAGCCAAGAGTGGCTAAATGGGCCTGTCGAACTTGTGGGCCCAAAATGGTAATGGTTGATATGTGAACATGAATAATGTATTGACATGATCAATTGCATGATTGGATTGTAATTAAGCCTAATGGGCTATATGACATGAAATGGGCTTGATGGGTTTTATGGGGACGGAGACAAGTATGTTAGGTTTAATGGACTTTAGGCCTAGTTTGAACAACTCTTGAATTTCATAAGACTTAATAATTAAACATGTTGGTGGACAAGTCGCTGGGTTAGAGTGTGGCAGTGGACATACGTATGTCTAGGATTGGATCTAGGGTGAGCTTGGTACTTAAAAAGGTTTTAACGGAGGCCCTTGTTTTAACTGAAGGAGTTTACGATTTATAACGATGCGTCACACGTGGGTTTGGGCTGTGTTTTGATGTACGATAGGAAGGTGGTTGCATATGTGTCACGCCAACTTAAGACTCATGAAATAAATTACCCAACCCATGATTTGGAATTGGCGGCGGTGGTGTTCGCACTTAAGATTTGAAGGCATTATTTGTATGGAGAGAAGTGCACCATCTATACGGATCACAAGAGTCTGAAGTACCTTTTAACCCAAAAGGATTTGAACTTGAGATAGCACAGATGGATTGAGCTGTTAAAGGATTATGAATGCACGATCGAATATCACCCGAGCAAAGCAAATGTGGTGGCTGATGTGCTAAGTCGTAGGGCTATGTTGGATTTGAGGGCAATGTTTACTCGGTTAAGTTTATATGACGACGGGAGTTTGTTAGCTGAGTTGCAAGTGAAGCCACTGTGGGTTGAGCAGATTAAAGAGAAATAGCCATTGGATGAGACTTTGGATTCTCGATTCAAGCAAGTTGAGAATGGGGAAACGGCGGATTTTGGGATGAATGGTGATGGGTTATTGTGTTTTCGTGGTAGAATTTGTGTACCAAGGGACAAAAAGCTAAGGAAGTCTATACTATGGGAAGTGCATAGTAGTTCCTATGCTACTCACCCCGAAGGTAACAAGATGTATAGAGATTTACGAGAGCTTTATTGGTGGCCGAGATTGAAATGCGATGTTACGGAGTTTGTGGGCAAATGTTTGGTATGTCAGCAAGTGAAAGCGAAACATCAGTTGCCATCAGGATTACTTCAGCGAGTTAAGATCCCACAATGGAAGTGGGAGCGGGTTACTATGGATTTCATTAGTGCGCTACCCTTGACGCCTACTAAGAAGGACTCGGTGTGGGTCATTATGGATCGGTTAACCAAGTCTGCCCATTTTATACCGGTCCACATTGATTACTCATTGCAGGAAATTGGAAAGGTTGTATATGGCGGAGATTGTGAGGCTGCATGGAGTTCCGGTCTCTATTATATCTGATAGAGATCCTTGATTTACATCTCACTTTTGGAAGAATCTGTATGAAGCGCTAGGAAGCTCTTCAAGGAATACATCCGAAAACTCCTTTACAGTCCTAACATTCTCAACAGATGGTCCCTTAACATCAGATGTGCTGACATAAGCTAGGAATGCCTCGCAACCTTTATGAACCAGCTTCTTAGCCCTTAATGCTGAGATTACATTGGCTAGATAATCCCTTCGCTCCCCTATCACCATCACTTCCTTATCCTCTGAAGACTTCAATAACATAAGCTTAGCAGCGCAATCCAAATTCATACAGTGTTTCACTAACCAATCCATGCCCATAATAAAATCAAACTCGCCAAACGGTAATTCCATCAAATCAGCCAGAAAAATAACCTCTTGAACCTTTAGAGGCACATCTCTAAATAGCTTATTCACTATAACCGACTATCCTAAAGGACTAATCATTGACATTTCTCTATTAGTAAATTCAAACTGTATACCCAAAGTTCCAGACACAGTGCAGAAACAAACAAGTGTGTCGACCTAATATCAATTAAAGCAACACATGGTACATTATGAATGAGGAATGTATTGGTTATGACGTTAGGTGCATCGCCATCCTCTCGACTCCAAGCATATACCAACCCTGGTTGTCTCACCTCTATATTACCAGCACCTCTACCGGTGTTCCACGACCCATCCCAATCCATTTCCCCCTCTGGATGGGCCACGGCTTTTCGGTGGATGCTGACCACCTCTCCCTAGCTGCCCATAGCCCTGACCGACTACTTGCATCTGAATAGGCTCTCGAGGATAGTTTTTGAACTGATGATCCTTGGACCCACACCTAAAACACCCCCAGTTCTTCTCCAACACTCTCCCGAATGAGGTCTCCCACACTCAATGCAAGGCTGCGGTCGACTAGCAACAACTGGAACCCTAGCTCGCTTGGCCCATCAAACCTAGGCCTCTTATTAAACCCACCTGGAGAACTTGAAGGCCCAAAATCCCTCTTATTTCTGCCTTTTCCTTCTCATGATTTTGACACTCAGAGCATTTTACATCCTCAGCAATCTTTACATTTTCAACCAGGGCAGCAAAATCCCTCTCCCTCTGCGGGGCTATCATTACCCGCAACTCATCCCAAAGTCCATCCTCAAACCGCACATAGCGCTCATAATCGGTCTCGACTATACCCCGAGCATACCGGCTCAACCGTAAAACTCTGCCTCATACTCTGCTACATATTGCTCCCCTGAACTAGATTCAAAATTTCTTTCTCGGGCATCCACATAGCTTGCCCCAATATATTTCCCTTAGAAGGTCGACTTAAAGAAATCCCAGGTTAATCAGCTAGCCTGCGTGCCTTCCCTCACGGTAAGCCACCATTGATATGCCTCATTTCGCAGTAAGGACACTGCTCCTTTCAGTTTCTGTTCTATCGTGCAGTTAAGGTCATCCATGATTCGCTCTACTACTTCTAACCAATACTCTGTTACATCCGGGGCTACACCAGAGATGCCCCAGAAGATTTTTGCCCTATTTGACCGGAGCCGCTTAAAAATTGACCCTCGGGCCACTAACCCAGTACTCGCTCCACCACCCTTTCCAGAACCCATACCACGCTTGGGACAGAGCATTATCCCCACCAGCTCGGTCATGAGACCCCGTTTCAGTCACCAGTGATGTCGGTGCCTCCCTTCCGGGCATATGTCCTGATGCTGAGGACCCAGCCCTAGCACTTCGGCCTCTACCACGGCCACATGTACCTTTTTCGTGACCTCTCGCACTCATATTGGTGTAACGTATTAATCTATTTAAGAGTTTTATGCATCAACTTATAGTTTAAGTAATTACTAACAAACATTTTATGAAAAATAGTAATAAGTGTAGTTTTCGCAGATCGAGTTTACTAAAGTTTCAGTCTCTTATAGTCTCAATTTCACCAACTAAGGAGTTTAGTATACTACTATCCCTAGCAGTTTCTTAGTATGGTCATATCAGTATATAGTAAAGTATAATGTTAGAAAACTTACAGATTTGGTGCTGGAGACTCGGTGTGCCATACTTTCAGTAACACCACCACCTTTTTTTTAAAAAAACCAAAGTTTAAATAGATTTGGAAAAATTTTCAAACCCATCCCACAGCCGAGTTTTACAACCTAGCTCTAATACCATAAAATGTAACACCCCAAACCCAGCCTAGACGTTATGGCCGAATCTAGCATGTCACATCAAAAAGTTATTTAAAACCACATGATCGATAAAGTTCTTCCTTAATTTAAAACCTTTTTACCATTTAAAAACCCCGAGTTTCATTGCTTATCAAAATAAGATTTTCTTAAGGTTATTATCTTTGCAAACATAATATTATGTTCAAATTTTTTTTGTTACGGAAGACTGCCTTCCAAAGTTACGAAAATGTAATGTTTGAAAACAGCAGTTATTATTTTAAAAACCCGTGTCTAACTGATTGGCAGTTCATAATTAAAAGAGTTACCAAAATGAAAGTTAAAAGAAAATCTCAATGGCCATGTTACATAAATTATTAACCCAAAAACAATATAAAAATAAATTAAACCCCAGACTTGTTAAGTCCCGATTGTTAACAAATTCGGCGTATGGCCACCTCTGAGTCCTCCGCAGCTCTAAATCCTCTAACGTTGAGGATTACCTGCACGGTTAACAGAAAGGGGTGAGTTACGAGAACTTAGTGTGTAATCCCCTACAACGGTCATAATTTGGGCCTGAGCCCATACAGTGTCGGTCCGGGCCTAAGCCCTATTCGATAACAAGTTGGGCCTAAGCCCCAAATTATCCCAATACAAATGGATATGTGCCCACCCCAATCCTATCCAGCCAACTAACTCTCCACCCGTACCAACCAACACACCATGTGGGGACCATGTCAACCCACCCAGCCAAAACTCTCTAATAATGCAGTCAAGTTGCTAATAACGATATATGTGGCTGAGCCACTAAATTGGTATATGGCGATGCCATTCGAACGGTATGTGGCAGAGCCACTAGAACGGTACTTCCTCCAATCAACAAGCCCAACCCAATGCAATATGTTATGAATTCAGTGTAATATGAATATGAACAGATATATAATATCACATAAACGATATTTAACTACCAATAAGGATATAGCGGTAATTTTGGTCACTTAGGGGTAAAACGGTAATTCCACCCCTTGGAGGCATTTCGGTAACTTACCCATCGAGGGTATTTCAGCAATTTACCCACTAAGGGTATTTCGATAATTTATCATCTAACGGCCTTTTTGGAGGCCCACTATTCCTCGAGGACACAGGTTCCCTTTTGGGTCACTACGGTGTAATTCAGCACTCTCTCAAAATGCTCAAAATGCTAGAGAAAACGTAACCAAAATGTAAAAATCACCCAAGAAGATTAAGGAAAATTCGATACTTTCCCCATTCAATGCCGAAAATGCTACCCATGCTCCTCTTCAGCTGAAATTCCCCCTTAGCTAGACTCCCATTTTCGGCCAACACATCTCACACCCATCAACTCCTTGATTTTCTCCACCTTTCCCTCTTACACTTACTCTCCTTCACCCATTTGAATTGTTTGACCAAGTCTCCAACCAACCTTATAGAGTTTGATCCCAACTCTACCTCTTGCTCTCCTAAGTCACAAAATAAAATCCCTTGTTTGTAATCTGTGGGATTCGAACCCCTCCCCTCTTAGCTATCCACTTGACGCCACACCACTACACTACACACTCCACTTATGTTAGTAAAACACACTCTAATTTACTTAAGTCCTACAACTGCCAACCATCGTTCACTTTAGGATCAAAAATTAAAATTTTTCCTAGGCTCAAACTCGAACCCAGGCCTCTCTAGGACCCCTAAAAACACCCAAATAACCAGCTGAGCAAGCACAACATGAAATTATGCAAGAATTTACAACCCTTAATTTTTTTGGGACATTATATAGGTGATTGGTATTACATGATATTATATATATATGTTCTATTGTTGGAAATGAATCATTATCTATGTTATAATATTGAATTTGATGCTTGGTTTGAATTGAACACGGGATAAAGTACATTTGTGTTTTAGTGTATTATAGGGGTTTGGAGTGGAGATGGTATTGGAGGGAGATATTGGTATATTGCCCAAGTAAACCAAAGTTTAGCATTTGTTGCGAACTCTCGCGTTATACTTTCTGTTTGACATGATTTGGGTGGATCAGCTCTTATGAGCTTCTATTTAGCTCTTATGAGCTTCTGTTGGCGTGTTTCGAGTGGACCAACTCTTATGAGCTTTTTTTGGCATATTTCAGTTGGAATAGCTCTTATGAGTTTCTATTTGGTGTATTCGGTCTATCTGATGATGTACTATTATCCGTAAGTCATTCTTCGAATGGAAAATCTACGTAAGGTAATCTGTTTAATGAATTTGAAAGATTTGTTATTTACTGAATATTGATCTGAACATAAATGAATTCATCAATTGAGATTGTGGATGATGCTTAGGTTTGTGCTAAGCTTATGGTTGCATTATATCATGTTTAATGTTAATGATATACATTGAAATGGTAAGTGGCCAAATAGAAATATGTTTATGTTCATGAAAAGGTGTAAGGTTCAAAATGTGTATTTTTTTTAATAAAATGGTTTATCATATGATTGACCCCAAATGAGTTATATTCATAAATGCATTAAATTGTGTATTGATGATGGTGATTAGGCTTATGTCAAGCTTGAGAGTATGATTGATGTTTATGCTTGTGTCTAGTATTATACAAATGAAACGGGTAAGAAAAGGTAATGAAATGGTAAGTTCATTATAGAAATGTGATATGATAAAAAGGGATTGATGAATTGAATGATGTATTTATATATGAGAAATTACGTATGTTATGGATGAATTTACCTATGATATGAAAAAATATATTAACGGGTGAATTGATGTTGTTATTTAAGTTTATGTTTAGTAAATAAAATGGAAAGTAAGTAAAGGAATTAATTCATAGTTTTTGAAAAAGTTAATGATGGTGTATAATGATTTATAAAATCTTATGATGTTAGAATGAAAATATATATATGATGTTGATAGACTTACTTATTTATGAGTTGATGGTTATGTAGTTGATAAATCTTGAGGCATTGGTATAGGTTTATATTTAATCAATTAAGTTCATTGTTGAAATGGAATGTTATGTTTAAAGTTTATACGAGCTTACTAAGCATTCATTGCTTACGTAGTTATTTTCCTTTACTTTACAGATTATCTAAAGCTCGATCGAGTTGAAAGCTTGTCGAAGATCTATCACACTATCTAGCGATTATATCGGTAGATTTGATATTTTGATCAAGGTTATAATGGCATGCATAGGTGGACTTGTGTTAATGAACTAGTTGTTATGTTTAGCTTGTAAATATGGTAATACGGTTGGTGAGCTATTGGCATTTGGTGTTTTTATTACCAAATTAATGCACGGGTTAAATGGCCAAAGTGGTATGTGTTGGCATGGTTGAAATGTGGTCAATTAGGTTATGTGTTGATATGGAATTTAGTTAAACTTGTTTGGATGAAACATGATCATTTTGATACAAATAAAAGTATGAATGTCTGGCTGTGATTGAGGCGCCTAAATGGCATATTTGTTGTATGGACTTATAGTATATTGAAATGGTCTTCTTATGCATATTTTGGCATGTTTTGGTGCCTTGATCATAGTTCATTTTCCGTAATGGTACTTGTTGAAATTGGGTGAAAGAAAAGACTTGATTTTGGCCTATTTCTTGTCTACACGGCCTAAGACACAGGCGTGTATCTCAGCCATGTGTGACACACGGTCAGACGACATGGTCATGTGTCCCATGTAGGTTGTTAATGGTTGATTTTTGAAAGTTGCACTGCCTAGCACACGGCCTGGCACACGGGAGTGTGGCTTGGCCATGTGACCCAAGTCAGTGAGTTACACGGGCACAGACTCGGGTTGGGACACGGCCGTGTGTCCCTATTTTAAATGTTACATGGCCTGAGCCATGGACGTGTGTCTCAGTTGTATGAGCCATACTGCCTGGTCACACGGTCGTGTGACCCCTATAGTATAAATTTTTCTAACTTTTTCCTAAACTTTCTAAATGTTTTTTATTTAGTCTTGGACTGTTTCTATTGTATTTTTAGGGCCTCAAGGGCTCGATTAGGGGACATTATAAATGTATTTGAATGAAATTAGAATATGTATTGCATTGATATATGAATTAAATGGTTTAGTGTTCTGTTTGTTTAGTAATACTCTGTAACCCTATTCCGACGATGGATACGGGTTAGGGGTGTTATAGTTGAGGCCTTGGGACATGTGGAGAAATATGGGAATGTCAAGCTATGCTCCATTGAATGGGACATGTTGGCGTAAAGAAGAGTGTTTAGCTTTATGCTACACTTATGGGACATGTTAAGGATTCTTTGAGCCATTCTGAGGCGATATAAGGAGATCTGCATATCTAAAAAAATAGATAAGTTAAGATAAGTAAGTTCAAACAAGTGTGAAAATATATTTTATGTTCTTCAATCATTCTGATAAGACAAGTATGTGAGCATGTTTCGTGCTATACAAGATCAGTTTTTAAACAAGATCAAGCTAAGTTTTTTTAAGTATGATTTTTCAATAAGCAAATGCGAAACTGTTTTTACAAACTAATATTTTCTGACAAGCAGGATCTACAAACTAGGTCTCGCATCTTCTCTACAAACCCAGCATGTGACATGATTTTTCAGACTAAGTTTTCTTTCTGTTTTAAACTATAATAACCCGATTTAGACCCTAGTCGAAATAGTGGTTTTGGGACCAAAAATTTAAGGTCAAAAAAATATTTTAATATTATTTTTTGTTTTTTGGGTGTGATTGAGTATGTGTGAAATTTCTGTGTGAAAATTTTATCGATTGAGTGCTTATTTAGCAAAAAGGACTTATAAAATGTAAAAGTAGTGTGCTGATTGTTGAAGTATCTATGTTTTATGGCCTTTAAATGAGAGGCCTTATGAGGCAATTGATCCATTATTTAGTAAGTGGGGTGGTTGATGGACAATTATGTCCATAGTTTAAAAGATTTTATAAACATTTCAAGGGCAAAATTGGTGTTTGATAATTAAGTTATTTTATAACAAAACAAAGCATTAAAATGGCTAATTTCTATTCATCTTTCCACCAAAACTAGAGAAAAGAAATAGCCATTGAAGCTTTGTGATTTTCGGCACTTGTATAGCTCAATCGATGTATTTTTTGAGCTCGATTTTTGATAATTTCTACGTTTTTGTGATCGTTGCTTCGTGCTCCTTCAAACCCATGCTTAAATTTTAGAAAATGATGGTGATTTTGAGATGTTCCATTGATGAATATGTGAGCTTTGTGTTGATAGTTGGTGAAATATGAAAGTTTAATGTTGAGTTAACATAGTTTGTATTTGAATTTTTGATGAAATTGGCTAATTTGGGCTAAATTGAGAAAAGTGAAAATTGAAGGACTAAAATGTGAAAGAAATAAAATGTTAGGGCTTGTATTAGCATGGGAAGAATTCGGCTAAGCTTGTGTGAATAGAAATTTGGTGTATTTTGTAATTTTGTGAAATAGGGACTAAAGTGTCGAAATGTGAGTGCTATTTTGAAAAATGCCCTAAATATGAGATTAAATTGAATGAATTGGTGATTGAATGGGCTGAATTTGAATGTGTAGACCAAGAAAGAAGAGGTTCGGATCGAGATCGAGGCAAAGACAAAGTGCTCGATTAATCGATCATTTTAGTATTTCGACGTTTGAGGTAAGTTCGGATATAATACTAGTTGTTAAATTATGTCTATGTGATGTGAATTGAATGAAATTATATATAACTAAGAGATTAGAAATGCTATGTGCGAAATTGAATTAGATGGCACTAAGTGTACAAAATTAGAAACGGGACAAATATGATTAGGACTGTGTGTGCGAAAAGATAGAAGCTTCGGCTTATTGATTTGGTACTGTGTATGCGATACTGATATAATTCAGTTTAACTTATAGGCACTAAGTATGCGATGACGATTATGTTTCGGTTATGAAACTAGCACTAAGTGTGCGAATAAATCAAAAGAATAGCAAAAGTTGAACGAGATGTAATATCGAGCAATTGAGTAGCATGAATGGTGAGTAACTATGTCTTGATCAAGGTACGTTTGAACCTATGTGGTTGATGATAGATTTAAGAGTTGAATGAATAGATAATTGAGTATGTGGTTGAGATTGATAATGTGCCTAGTTGTGCTTTTATCTATGTGATGGTATAAATATATATTGATGTGCTAATATTGTGTAGTATGTATTGTATTTCAAACTTACTAAGCTTTTAAAAGCTTACTTTGTGATTTGTTTTTTTGTTTTACAATGTCAGTAAAGCTAGCTCGGATCCTGAGATCGTCAACATCTCTATCACACTATCGGCAATCTATTTTGGTACTTTTGAATATGGCATGTATAGGCTAGTTGTTTTGAAACATATTTGAGATGTGTAAATAGCCATGTGATGTGGCTAGATAAATGTTGGAAATATGCATGAACGATTATGGTATATGAAGTATGTTTTGGTATGGCTTGATGGCAATGAAATGGTTTTAAGAATAATGAATTTATTGATGGATTAATGCCATAGTGATTTAGTGAAATTGTGGATGAATCATGCTTGGTTTTACATGTGAATTGGTTAAGCTATTTAGCATAAAAGATGGTATGCTAGAAATGAGATTGAATTGGGTTGATATGATGAATATTTTGATGTGTTTTTGGTAGTTATTGATAAATGGAAAGATGCTTAAGTGTGCTTGTAGGGATGACCCTTGTGTGGGTGGCAAATTGGCCTTGCAAATGGCCTATTTTGCATACACGCCAAGAGACACGGGCGTGTGTCTCTGCCATGTGGCTCAAGGGCCACTTCAAAATATGCCTGAGCAAGTTATACGGCTGTGGCACACGAGCATGCCTGGTGGCCGTGTGACCAAGTCAATAGCTAGCTTAATTACGCACGGCCATGGCACACGGGCGTGTTTGGTGGCCGTGTGGACAAGTCAGTATGTATGCCTTGTTTTGACACAGCTTAGACACACGGGCGTGTCTGAAGGCCATGGGAGGCACACGGCCTGCCCACACGGGCGTCTGACCTCTATAACTTTGAAAAAGTTTTAAATTTTTTAGAATTTTTGTTTATGTTCGGCTTAGTCCCAACCTCTTTCTAACATGTGTTTAAGGTCTCGTAGACCTCAATAAGGGACTATATGATTATAATTGAATATGTTTGATTGAGGAAAGACTTTGTGTTGTGAAATAGATTTGAAATGTTTTGACTGTTTGGTAATGGCTCTTAACCCTATTCCAGCGACGGTTTCGGGTTAGGGGTGTTACATAAACTTTTTATTTTTAAGCATACTCCAACGATTCCTAATTCTTTACTGAATTCGCAATGAACTCACCCACTCCTCTCTTACTTCACAGCTAAAAAGGTTACAGATGGTAGTGGTGAGGTAGATAACTAGACGAGGCCCATCCCTAAACAGAAATCAGTGAACTTGGGAAATAGGCGATGGAGTTTTATTTATGTAGGTTTAGTTTTATTATAAGCTACATCTGATATTGAAACCATTTCCTTATGTTTACTTCGTTTTTATTTATTACCAGTTTTTTTGAACTATGCACTAAGATATTTGCTTGTTAATCTATCTCTTCCTCATATGAATAAAGTCTGATGTTTCCATTATTTTTCCCTGCATGCGTGTCATGTTGTATTACTTATATAATACGCCAAACCCGACCCTTTAGGAGGATTCGAGTAAGACATGTCACTATAGAGAAATCATCAATCTTTGAAATTATTTTTGGCGTATACTCTGTAAACCTGGGGTTTTATATTCAAAATTTAATACAAATAATAAAATAAGTGTAAGCCATGTGGTATATAAGCTTTAAAAAGAAAATTTTTCATCATATGAAATATAACTGTAACTGTCTGGTTTATAACCTAGTCAGAACAATGGTTTCGGGACCACAAATTCGAGTTCGTATAATATTTTAATATTATATTCTATACTGTTGATATGTGGTTTAGCATGTGTTAAATTTTCGTAATTTAATTTGATTGTCTGTGTGATTAAATTGACAAAAGGATTAAATTGCATGAAATGTGAAAGTTGTTTGCTATTTGCTAAAGTGCCAAAGTGTTGTGGCTTTGTAAAGCTAAAGGCTTTAAATGGCAATTAAGCCATTATTATAAGTAGTGGATGGTAATAAATGTGACACTTGTATATTTTATATGATTATTAGTTTATATTATATATTATAATTGTTTTATTACTTATTCATTAAGTTATAATTATTTTATAATAAAATAATTTTAGTGGATGGTGGAATGACATGATAGCCATTGTTTATGTTTGTCCTATATGATTATTTAAA
The DNA here is from genome assembly GCA_025506655.1 of Gossypium rotundifolium. NCBI lineage: Eukaryota > Viridiplantae > Streptophyta > Magnoliopsida > Malvales > Malvaceae > Gossypium > Gossypium rotundifolium. The sequence continues at coordinate 117,635,052 of CP106728.1, read as the reverse complement.
GGCTAAATTAGTAAATAGATTACTATGTATGATATATTTGATAAAAACATGAAAATGGACATTTTCTCATCCATTTTTCCACCGAATTTGGGAAAGAAAAGAAAGAACAAAAGCTTTCAAATTTTCAGCTATTACAAGTTTAAATCAAAGGTTAGTTTTTGATCCGTTCTTAATAATTTGTACGTTTTTGTAATCGTTGCTTTGAGAGCTACAAAACCCATGTTTTGATTTTGTGAATTGACGATGTTTGTGTGAGTTGCCATAGATGATAAGTTAAGCTTTTTGATGATTTTTGGTGTTAAATGAAAGGTATGAGTAGATAAACATACTTTGTTCTTGGAGTTTTGATGAATTTAGCTAAATAGAGCTAAATTGAGAAAGCGATAAATTAAGGGATTAAATAGCAAATTTGACGAAAAGTGTGGGCTTGTATGTGTTGTATATATATTCGGCCAAGCATGTGTATGTGTGGATTTTGTGAATTTGATGTTTTGTGAAAAATAGACTAGAATGATAAAATGTGCAAATGTGAGGGCTAAATTATAAATAGCCCAAAATATGTGTGTATGGATTGAATTGAATGAATTAGTGATTAAAAGGGTTAATTCTGAATATGTTTAGATCAAGAACAGAAGAAAATAGAATTAGATCATGGGAAAGGGAAAGTAAACAAGTAGCCGTTTTCATTTCGATAAACCGAATCTAAGGTAAGTCACTATGCAAATAAATGTATATGTATGCAATTATAATTATTTTTGTGATTGATGTTGATCATGAATGCTATTGAGAAGCTATGCTTATGAATTCCGAGAAAAAATTCGATATAATGACTAAATTCGAGAAGTCCCGTGTGAACCTAGGAATAGATAGATTAGCTATGTCATGACATAGGTGTCTGTTCTGTTTATCATGTAAAACCACATCTGGGATGTTGGTGTTGATTTGAGACTCGTGTAAGACCACGTCTGGGACATTGTCATCAATATAAATTTTACGAGTAAGACCACGTCTGGGATGTTTGTAACATCCTGAATAGGGCCTATGCATTTCCAGTTTAATTGTATGAAATGACAAGTTTCAAGTACTATGAATAAATTGGTGAAACTTTTGAAAACCTAGAAATGCATGGAAATGGAAATGAAAATGAAAATGGAAATGGAAATGAAAATGGAAATGGAAATGGAAATGGAAATGGAAATGGACATTTTTGGAAACTTAGACATTTTTGGAAACTTAGACATTTTTGGAAACTTAGACATTTGGAAACCTAAACATTTTGGAAACCTAAACATTTTGGAAACCTAAACATTTTGGAAACCTAAACATTTTGGAAACCTGAACATTTTAGGAAACTTGGATATGTAAGAAAAATGGCAAGTTACAGAGCCGCGCGAAAATTTTAGGAAACTTAAAATTGACCCCAGAATGCCGAATTTTAGAGCCCAAAGGGGGACTTAGGGCCAAGTGACCCTAAAGATATAAAGTACATGAAATTTGACCCAATAACGGGCTTGGAAATGTGGCCTGAAGATGCCACATAAGGCCTTAGGAAATGGCCCACATGCAAAAGGTTTTTGGGCCTGAGTTTGAGACACCAGAAGCAAACAATGAAGGCCTTATTTTGCTTCCAAGGCTAGGAGGTGGGACGGCACAAGCATGTTGAATAAGAGGAGTTTCACTTCGATTAAAACTCGTTTAATTAAGTGTTAAGTAAAGGAATTTCTTTTAATAAAATAAATAAGGAGATAAAGGATGGATAAAGTACTTATAATTTAATTAAAGTGATAATTAAATGATAATATTATCACTTGTAAAGGAGTAGTGGCCAAGTTTTGGACTCTTGGTCTAACAATTTCAGTTAAAAGAGGAAAAGTGATACTCTCATCTCATTCATCAACTTTGTCAAACTTTGCTCTCACTTCCCCTCTCATTGCGAATTCTCCTAAGCAAGGAACCATCCTCTCTTTTCTATTTTCTTCCTCGTTTCTACTATCAAAATTCAATCCTTATTGATTCTAAGTAGAGGAGGAATCATCCACAACATCAAAAGAGGTAAGATCGTGGATTAGTCAACTTCATTCTTTTCTTTTACCAAAATCAAGGTACTAATTCCATTCTTGTTCATGGTCGAATCCACCATGATTCCTTAGATTTCTACCATCATCAATTACAAAGAGCAAGGATCTAAGGTAAGAACAATTAACTTTTGTTCTTCTAAATCTTTTAATCAAGAACAAGGAAATAACCTTTTCTATGTCTCATGGCCGAATGAAAAGGGAGAGTTTCGGATTTCAAAATCAAGGATTTAAGGTGAGGCACAATCGGCCAAAGGCCAACTTCTTACTTATTAAAGTTAGATCGGATCTAACATATGAATTTTAGGAATTTCGACAGATATTCAAGACAAAAGGAACTTTCGGATTTGGAAATCTATAAGGTAAGCCTCTAAACATTCGCCAATGGTGGTGAGATCATCTAAATTAATTCCTTAATTATTGAAAAGCGAAAAACTAACCATATTGAACTACAAGGGTTGGTCGAATATCAAGTAGAGGAAAACCCAAACTTCCGGGATTTGTGTAATCACCAAATCGGCAAAGGTGAGTTTTTCCTTACAAATCCTACTAGGATTTGGTTTTGACTAAAAAGGGGTTTATTAATGTGTGTTAATGGATGGGCCGAATATAGGGATTAATAGATCTAAAAATTAGATCGGGATTCTCAAGATATCAAGGAAACTATTAAGCGAAAAAGGTGTGTACACTTACTATCCTTCGATATTATATGGCTAAATATTTTAATGTATGATATGAATAATATTATGAATGTGGCTAAGTACCACACATGTGACAAAAAGTACCAAGGTACGTTTCCTACTTCCGATAGGATTGTGATAAAAATGTTATTTTAATAACATGCGAATATATGAATATAAACATGAAATTAAATTATGCTATATATATATACATGTCTTGGGCCATTCGGGATTTATGTGAAAGGGGGAGAACAGGTGTTGACTTCGGTCTCACCAACGAAATATGTTGACTACGGTCACATTGCGAAACTTAGGTGTTGACTTCGGTCTCACCAACGAAATATGTCGACTACGGTCACATTGCGAAATTTTGGTAACTTCGGTTACAATAGTGTCTAATGACACAACGTGGAGAGTAGCGGATGGAGGGTCGACTTAGTAGTCCCCACGGTGTGCAGGTTGGTACGGGTGGAGAGTAGCGGATGGCTTATAGGTTTTGGGTTTGGGTTGCATCATAATTTCATTATTATATGGACTTGATGATTTAAACGTGAATGCCTGAACTATTGATTGATAGTATTGTGTGCACATTGAGTCTGTTGACTCACCCCATTGTGGGAATTATTTTTTTTCAGGCGATGAGCAGTGACGGACCGGGCCGGTAGACCATGAGGAGGCCATGCATCACTTGAAGAATTTATTCAGAACTTGGACTTTATTTAATTTTGATACCTTTTTAATTTTATTTTGGGTTTATTTGATGTAATAAGGCCATCAGGCCCAGTGGATTATTCTTTGTTTTTACATTACTTTTTAATATTTTGCTAAGAACTATTTTGGACATGTTACATCAAATTGGATTTACAAGATTAAATAAATGGGTTTTCAATCTAAGCCCAACTCAAATCAATAGTTTTCTAAAATTTACAAATTTTCTCTAAGTATCGAATGTGTTTGAAACGGGTTTACTTTAGGAACATACCGATCCGGTCCATTCTCGTGGGCCGGTGTGGGTGTTTCGATTTGTATCGAGCCCGCTTTTAAACTCTCTACCGTGGGCTCAGCCCAAAACGTTTTCAAATGCAAGCCCAAATGATTTTCTTTCAAAATAAGCGTGCTTTTGGCATGGCCCCTAAGTCTCCAATTCACAATTCCACCGTAAGTATCCCTAACTATATGTGTGATTCTGTGATTTATATAAGGGTAGAAAAGGCATGGAACGTAGAATAGAATGATAGGAACTTGAACCCTAGGATTAGTCTACTCAAACACAGATACATAAGACTTAATGCACTAAACCAACCTATGGCTAAGTCACTGAGCTAGTGGTGTGGTAACCCTTGTGCGCATGTCTAGGATTGGATCCGGAAGAGCTTGGTATTTAAGCAGTCCTAGTGACTCACCTCCTCTTCGCAGGAATCCTACCTGGTGCGTAGCTTCGGTTCACCATGACTCAGAGGGCTCAGTGGTGTGGCAACCTCGGTGCGCATGTCTAGGAATGGTTTCGGTGGGAGCTTGGTATTTAAGCGATCCGTGACTCACCTCCTCTCCACACGAATCTGCACAGTGCGTAGCTTTGTTCCTACGACCAAGAGGGCTCGGTCATAGGCTAAACATAATGACTAAAACCCGAAAGGGAACTAGCCATGTTTTAAAAAAAAGGAATAGAACGAAACAACAAACCCTAGTTTTTCAAACCTTTAAAACTTTTCTTCTAAATCTAAGAAAATTATTTTACAACATTTTCGAAAAAAAACTCTTGATTTACGAAAATTACAAAAAAATGCCCTTAGCAGTAAAATTACCAAAACGCCCCTGGTTTGTAAAATGATTCAACTACTCAACAACATTATCAAAATTTCATGATTTCATAAACCTTCAAAAACCCTAATTTGTAAAATACCGAAATATCGTGATTTTGGAAAAAAAAATTTACAAAATTGCCCCTAACTTACAAAATTACCAAAATGGCCCTAATTTTCAAATTTTTGCAACATCCCCCTCTTTGAAGGAACAACTTTCGAAAAGAACCCTCAAAGTTTTACAACTTTTGAAATACGAAATTTATTTAAATTTTACAAATTTACCCCGATTTGTGAAAAATTACCAAAATACCTCGAGGTCAAAAATTATCGAAATACCCTCTGACTTCAAAATTTTTCCAAATTACCTCGAGATTCTTGATTTCCAAAATAATTTTGACAAAATCACCAAGGAACCCTATTTTGACAAATTACAAAAAATACCCCAGGGATAAAATTACGAAAATACCGGGTAGTGGAAAACAACAACAAACAACAAAAACTACAACGCTTCTCCGAATGAACGGAAGTTCATACTTGTTTGATGAATGAATGGAAGAATAGAAAAGACTGTGTGTTGTATGATACGAAAGAACCACTCTAAAATCCCTTCTCATAAAACTCCTTCGCTGATAAATAAGTGGAACAATGACTAATACATAAAATTCCTTAATCAGATCTCGCCGCTAGAAAATGAGCTCTAGAGGACGTGGTCGTCGTGGTCGAGGAAGAGGAAGGATGACCGTGTCGGAACCCGTTAGGTCGGGACAAGGGTCCGACAATGAGATGCCACCGCCACCACCACCCCCAGCTGTCAACGTTGAGCAGCAGGCTCAGACGGGGGAAGAGGCTGTGTCGCAGGCTGTTCTGCGAGTTTTGGAATTGGTGGCCGGTGCAGGAGGAAATGGAGGAAATCGGAAGTCGGTACCTGAACGACTCCGAGCTAATGGAGCAGAAATGTTTCGAGGAGTATCCAATGTGGCACCTAGTACAGCTGAGTACTGGTTAGAAGCAACGGAACGCATCATGGATGAGCTTGATCTGACTCCGGAGGAAAAACTGAAGGGGATGGTAGCATTGTTACGTGATGAAGCGTATCAATGGTGGTTGACTGTTCGTGATGGTACCGTAGCTGAAAATCTGACCTGGGAATTTGTTAAGGAGGCCTTTCAAAAGAAGTATGTGGGAACCAGGTATACAGATGAGCAGAGGAAGGCTTTTCTAGGGTTAGTCCAAGGAGTAAGTCCGTCGCGCAATATGAGGCGAATTTCGAGATTGAGCCGCTATGCTCGAGGGGTAGTGGCGACTGAGCATGAACGCTGTGTTCGTTTTGAGGACGGGTTGAGAAATGATTTAAGACTGTTAATAGCACCGCATCAGGAGCGGGAATTCTCTGTTTTGGTAGAAAAGGCCAAGGTGGCCGAGGGATTAAGGAAGCTACTAAGCATCAGTGGACAAGAATAAGACCAAAAGAGGGTTTGGGTCATCCGGAAAGGGTTACAAGAGGCCTAGGGTTGATGGGCCACAGAATCAACAAGCTGGTACAGGCGGGCAGATTCGTCCTTGTGAATATTGTGGAAAGAGGCATCCAGGGGAGTGTTGGAAAAAGATAGGAGCATGTTTTAGGTGTGGGTCCAAGGACCATGTGTTTAAGGATTGCCCCAAAAACCGAGACGAGCCGACCCAGTGAGTTCGAATGCTAGCTTGACCTAGAGAGGCGGACAGCAGCCTCAACGGGGCCGTGGTTCGAATAACCGTGGTAGTGGTACAGGCAGAGGCCGTGGAACACAGGGCCGAGGTAATACTAATGCTGATGCAAGACAACCGGGTTTGGTTTATGCGGTTCGCCGAAGGGAAGATGGAGACGCGCCGGACGTAATAACCGGTACGTTCTTTATTTTTGACAAACCCTACTTTGCTTTGATCGATGTGGGCTCGACCCATTCTTATGTTGCAAGTAGTGTAGTGAAAACACTAGGCCTAGACTCTGAACTCTCTGATAGGCAGATGACTGTAGTAAGCCCACTAGGCCAAACTATAGTGGTAGACAAGATCTTTCGGAATGTACCCCTAGAGATTCAGGGAGTGAACTTTCGAGCGGACTTAATGGAGTTACCCTTCGGAGAGTTTGAGCTTATTCTTGGAATGGACTGGTTAGTGGAACACCGAGCCGTGTTGGATTGTGCGGCTAAACGTATGGAATTAAGAACCCCGGAGGATGAAGTGGTAATAATGATCGGAGAAAGGAGGAATTATTTATCTAATGTAGTTTCGGCACTGAAGGCTGAAAAGATGGTTAAGAAAGGTTGCAAAGCGTTCTTAGCTTTTGTAAGTGCGATAGGTGGGAAGGAGGAAGGTGTTAATGGAGTTAGGGACAGAAGGGACTTTGTAGATGTGTTTCGGAGGAGTTACGGAATACCCCGCATGGGAGGTCAAATTTGGAATTGAACTGCACGGGGACGCCTCACGTGTCAATCGCTCCATACCGAATGGCACCAAAGGAGTTAGTGGAGCTAAAGGCTCGGATCCAAGAACCGTTGGATCGTGGGTTCATCCGACCCAGTGTGTCTCCATGGGGAGCACCGGTCCTTTTGTGAAGAAGAAGGATGGAACTATGCGTATGTGCATAGACTACCGTCGCTTAAATAAGTCGACCATTAAGAACAAGTACCCTTGCCAAGGATCGAGGACTTGTTCGATCACCAAAGGAGCCGCAGAGTTTTGAAGATCGATTCTGGTCAGGATACCATCGTTGAAGGTGAAGGAGGCGATATTCATAAGACCGCTTTTAGGACAAGATATGGTCACTTGAGTTTGTGGTGATGCCGCTTTGGGTTGACAAACGCCCACCGCATTCATGGACATGATGAATCGGATTTTCCAACCCTACTTGGACAGATTCGTCGTCGTGTTCATCGATGATATTTTGGTGTATTCGAAGTCGGAGGAAGAGCATAATGAGCATCTCCGAGTCGTGTTGGAAGTACTAAGGAGAAAAAGCTCTATGCCAAATTCAGCAAGTGCGAATTTTGGCTTAGGGAGGTGGCATTCTTAGGGCATGTGGTATCCATGAGAAGGAATAAGAGTGGACCCTAGGAAGATCGAAGCGGTGTTGGATTGGAAGCCACCTAGGTCCGTGGCTAAAATTGAAGTTTCTTAGGCTTGGCGGGGCTATTACGGAAGGTTCGTGGAAGGATTCTCGTCAATAGCAGCGCTTTAACCAAGTTGCTAAGGAAGGAAGTACCTTTCAATGGACTACTAAATGTTAAAGAGAGCTTTGAAAAGCTTAAGAAGGTCTTGACAGAGGCTCCAGTGTTAATTCAAATGGAGGCGGGAAAGGAATTTGTGGTGTCTTGTGATGCTTTGCATACGGGTTAGGTCGTGTGTTAATGCAAGATGGTAAAGTAGTCGCTTATGCGTCTCGGCAGCTAAGGCCTCATGAGCTTAACTACCCAACTCATGACTTAGAGCTAGCAGCGGTGGTTTTCGCCCTTAAGGTTTGGAGGCACTACCTTTATGGAGAAAGGTCAGTTATCTACACAGACCACAAGAGCCTTAAGTATTTATTAACTCAGAAGGAGTTGAACTTGAGGCAACGAAGGTGGGTGGAATTGCTAAAGGACTACGACTGTTCGATAGAGTATCATCCAGGCAAGGCGAACGTAGTAGCCGATGCCCTAAGTCGGAAGGTTGTAACGGATCTACGGGCCTTGTTCGCTCATATAAGTTTATATGATGATGGAAGCCTATTGGCAGAGTTGCAAGTCAGGCCTACATGGCTAATCAAGTGAAGGAGGGACGCTTGGTGATGATGACTTAAGTATTAAGTTGCAGCAAGCACAGCAAGGGGGATTAGAGGATTATGATGTCAATAATGAAGGAGTATTGTGCTATAAGGGTAAAGTTTGTATGCCGAAGAATAAGGAGTTGAGACAAAAGATTCTTCGGGAAGCGCATGGTAGCCCCTATGCCATGCATCCCGGAGGCATCAAGCTGTATAGAGATCTAAGGGAACAATTTTGGTGGTCTGACCTGAAGCGAGAAGTGACTGAATTCGTGGGAAATGTTTGACGGTCGCCAAGTTAAGGTGAACACCAAGTTCCATCGAGATTGCTCCAACCAATCGAAATTCCCCAATGGAAGTGGGAAAGAATTACCATGGACTTCGTTAGTGGGCTTCCCCTTACGCCTACTAAGAAGGACTCGGTATGGGTGATTGTGGACCGTTTGACCAAGTCCGCACACTTTATCCCAGTCAGAATGGATTATTCTCTTCAGAAGTTGGCTAAGTTGTATGTGGCGGAAATTGTGAGATTACACGGAGTACCGAAGGCGATCATCTCTGATAGAGACCCAAGGTTTACGTCTCGATTTTGGAAAGCACTTCATCAAGCTTTAGGCACTAAGCTAGACTTCACTACGGCTTTTCATCCACAATCAGACGGGCAGTCTGAACGAGTTATACAAGTGTTGGAAGATATGTTGAGAGGCTGTGTAATGGAATTTCGAGGAAGTTGGGAAGACTACTTGCCTTTAGCTGAATTCGCCTACAACAATAGCTATCAAGCCAGCATTCGGATGGCACCATACGAGGCATTGTATGGAAGGAAGTGTAGAACACCTACCTGTTGGACCGAGTTAGGAGAACGCCGAGTTTTGGGTCCAGAGTTGGTGGCAGAAACTGAAGAGAAGGTTGAGTTAATTCGAGCACGGTTGAAGGAAGCCTCTGATAGGCAAAAGTCGTACGCAGACCTTAAGCGAAAGGAAATAGAGTTTGAAGTGGGAGATCAAGTGTTCTTGAAAATCTCACCTTGGAAGAAGGTAATGAGGTTTGGCCGCAAAGGAAAGCTAAGTCCAAGATTTATAAGGCCTTATCAAGTACTAAAGCGAGTTGGGCCAGTGGCATACCAATTAGAGTTGCCACCAGAATTGCAGCAAATGCATGACGTATTTCATGTGTCCATGTTACGTCGCTATCGATCGGATCCATCTCATGTGGTACCGGTTGAAGAGGTGGAACTAAGGCCAGACTTATCCTATGAGGAAGAACCGATTCGGATCTTGGAACGTGATGTGAAAGTACTACGAAAGAAGACAGCAGTTCCCTAGTCAAAGTGCTATGGCGCAATCATGGAACGGAAGAGGCTTCATGGGAGATGTAAGAGGCGATGAGACAAAGAATACCCTCAATTATTTTAGTTAGGAAATTTCGGGACGAAATTTTGTTTAAGGGGTAGAATCGTAACATCTCGAATAGGGCCTATGCATTTCAGTTTAATTGTATGAAATGACAAGTTTCAAGTACTATGAATAAATTGGTGAAACTTTTGAAAACCTAGAAATGCATGGAAATGGAAATGAAAATGAAAATGGAAATGGAAATGAAAATGGAAATGGAAATGGAAATGGAAATGGAAATGGACATTTTGGAAACTTAGACATTTTGGAAACTTAGACATTTTTGGAAACTTAGACATTTGGAAACCTAAACATTTTGGAAACCTAAACATTTTGGAAACCTAAACATTTTGGAAACCTAAACATTTTGGAAACACAACATTTTAGGAAACTTGGATATGTAAGAAAAATGGCAAGTTACTGAGTCATGAAAATTTTAGGAAACTTAAAATTGACCCTTAATGTCAATTTTAGAGCCCAAAGGGGACTTAGGGCCAAGTGACCCTAAAGATATAAAGTACATGAAATTTGACCCAATAACAAAGCTTGGAAATGTGGCTCAAGATGCCACATAAGGCCTTAGGAAATGGCCCACATGCAAAAGGTTTTGGGCTGAGTTTGAGACACCCAGAAGCAAACAATGAAGGCCTTATTTTGCTTCCAAGGCTAGGAGGTGGGACGGCACAAGCATGTTGAATAAGAGGAGTTTCACTTCGATTAAAACTCGTTTAATTAAGTGTTAAGTAAAGGAATTTCTTTTAATAAAAATAAATAAGGAGATAAAGGATGGATAAAGTACTTATAATTTAATTAAAGTGATAATTAAATGATAATATTATCACTTGTAAAGGAGTAGTGGCCAAGTTTTGGACTCTTGGTCTAACAATTTCAGTTAAAAGAGGAAAAGTGATACTCTCATCTCATTCATCAACTTTGCCGAAACTTTGCTCTCACTTCCCCTCTCATTGCCGAATTCTCCTAAGCAAGGAACCATCCTCTCTTTTCTATTTTCTTCCTCGTTTCTACTATCAAAATTCAATCCTTATTGATTCTAAGTAGAGGAGGAATCATCCACAACATCAAAAGAGGTAAGATCGTGGATTAGTCAACTTCTATTCTTTTCTTTTACCAAAATCAAGGTACTAATTCCATTCTTGTTCATGGTAAGAATCCACCATGATTCCTTAGATTTCTACCATCATCAATTACAAAGAGCAAGGATCTAAGGTAAGAACAATTAACTTTTGTTCTTCTAAATCTTTTAATCAAGAACAAGGAAATAACCTTTTCTATGTCTCATGGCCGAATGAAAAGGGAGAGTTTCGGATTTCAAAATCAAGGATTTAAGGTGAGGCACAATCGGCCAAAGGCCAACTTCTTACTTATTAAAGTTAGATCGGATCTAACATATGAATTTTAGGAATTTCGACGATATTCAAGACAAAAGGAACTTTCGGATTTGGAAATCTATAAGGTAAGCCTCTAAACATTCGGCCAATGGTGGTGAGATCATCTAAATTAATTCCTTAATTATTGAAAAGCGAAAAACTAACCATATTGAACTACAAGGGTTGGTAGAATATCAAGTAGAGGAAAACCCAAACTTCCGGATTTGTGTAATCACCAAATCGGCAAAAGGTGAGTTTTTCCTTACAAATCCTACTAGGATTTGGTTTTGACTAAAAGGGTTTATTAATGTGTGTTAATGGATGGGCGAATATAGGATTAATAGATCTAAAAATTAGATCGGATTCTCAAGATATCAAGGAAACTATTAAGCGAAAAAGGTGTGTACACTTACTATCCTTCGATATTATATGGCTAAATATTTTAATGTATGATATGAATAATATTATGAATGTGGCTAAGTACCACACATGTGACAAAAAGTACCAAGGTACGTTTCCTACTTCCGATAGGATTGTGATAAAAATGTTATTTTAATAACATGCGAATATATGAATATAAACATGAAATTAAATTATGCTATATATATATATACATGTCTTGGGCCATTCGGGATTTATGTGAAAGGGGGAGAACAGGTGTTGACTTCGGTCTCACCAACGAAATATGTTGACTACGGTCACATTGCGAAACTTAGGTGTTGACTTGGTCTCACCAACTAAATATGTCGACTACGGTCACATTGCGAAATTTTGGTAACTTTTACAATAGTGTCTAATGACACAACGTGGAGAGTAGCGGATGGAGGGTCGACTTAGTAGTCCCCACGGTGCAAAGTTGGTGCGGTGGAGAGTAGCGGATGGCTTATAGGTTTTGGGTTTGGGTTGCATCATAATTTCATTATTATATGGACTTGATGATTTAAACGTGAATGCCTGAACTATTGATTGATAGTATTGTGTGCACATTGAGTCTGTTGACTCACCCCATTGTGGGAATTATTTTTTTTCAGCGATGAGCGGTGATTTGACCGGTAGGTAGACCATGAGGAGGCCATGCATCACTTGAAGAATTTATTCGAACTTGGACTTTATTTAATTTTGATACCTTTTAATTTTATTTTGGGTTTATTTGATGTAATAAGGCCATCAGGCCCAGTGGATTATTCTTTGTTTTTACATTACTTTTTAATATTTTGCTAAGAACTATTTTGGACATGTTACATCAAATTGGATTTACAAGATTAAATAAATGGGTTTTCAATCTAAGCCCAACTCAAATCAATAGTTTTTCTAAAAATTTACAAATTTTCTCTAAGTATCGAATGTGTTTGAAACGGGTTTACTTTAGGAACATACCAGATCCGGTCCATTCTCGTGGGCCGGGTGTGGGGTGTTTCAATGTTGGCATCGATATAAGCTTTATGAATAAGACCACATCGGGGATGTTGGCATCAATATGACTTTTACGTGTAAGACCATGTCTAGGACATCGGCATCGTATTGATTTGTGTAAGACCCTGTCTTGGACAGTGGCATTGATATCCAAGTGCATGTAAGACCTCGTCTGCGACGTTGGCATTGTACAACTATTCTGAGCTTTCTGTGTATCCTATTAGTTTCCTATTAGTTCAATGGGCAAATTTGTGATACATATGGCAAATCCGAGCTATGAACAAATATGTGATAATAAAACCATTTCAGGTACGTTGATTATACACTAATTGTGTATACAAGGTAAGCATTTATGTAATCTTATTATGGTGCTATGAATATGGAATTGATAATATGATATGTAAAGTTTTGGTTAAATGAGTTATAAGTTTATGTGATTCTTGAATTGTGAATATGGAAAATGTGATCAAAGGTATATGAATCAAAGCATATATGTGATAATTTGCTAAGTGATTGATATGTGTTAATGTATTTATTTGCACAAATATGCCTCCCTTGCTAAGTTTGTTTGTATATTGACTTACTAAGCTTTTGGAAAGCTTACTATATATGTGTGTTTTCTCTGTTTTTAGGTCGTTAAGGCTACAGTAGGCTCGAGACCGTCAAGGATCATCATCACACTTCTAAACTTTTTTGGTACCCTTTTTGAAAATGTATTTAGCTAAATATGGCATGTATAGGCTAGATATGTGTATATGAATTTGAAGTGAATTTAGGTCATGTGTTTTGACAAGTTTTGAGTTAATAAATGCTTGAATGAATGAGCTTTATGATACAAATTTTGATATGAGTTGATGCATATGAAATGGTTAAGTTTTGTTTAAACAATTGATGATTTTGATTGGGTATGAATTAGGTGTATTTGGTGTGTTTTAATAGCCTGAAAATGGTGAATATTGCAGTTTTCACACGGCCTAGACACATGGGCGTGTGCCCAGGCCGTGTGGCAAAAGTCAGAATCAAAGGAATTGCCCACAGGCTAGTCCCATGGCCGTGTGTAGTAAGTCGAGAATCGCCCACCTGCTGCCCACTACCATGTGATTTCCACAGGCGAGCCACACTGCATGTCCAAATCCACATGAGCATGTGCCCTATTTTCAAGAAAAAGTTTCTAAAGTTTCTATTTTAGTCCCAAATCATTTCCTAATCATATTTTGGGTTTTGTAGGGCCATATTAGGGTCATAAAGATGAAATTTGAAAAATTTTAAATTGTGCCTCGGGATTATATCCCAATTTACTCGTTTATTTATGTTTAACTCCAGTAATACCTCGTAACCCTATTTGGCAACAATTTAGGGTTAAAGGGCGTTACAACAACACTGGAAAACATTTCATATCTCAAATGAAGCTTCATAAAAATATAGTTTATCGATCATAGGTTTCGAACGCAAATTCTTCTCAAATTACAATCAGACATCACCCCCATGGTACAAAATAACTGAAGTCTCACAATAGTAGATGTCCTCTGGCATAGTCTAACAAAATGTCTTCCTTTAATAGTAAGCCTAAGAAGGAAAAAGGGAAATGGGGTAAGTTCAAAAAACTTAGTAACTTCAAAAAGAAGTCTTAACAATAACTACTAATCCTTCAAGCAGATCACATTAAAGAGTCAAGCACAATCATATAGTTCGCCAGATGGCGAATACCATACATAGATAGTCTATTCGTCGATTTACTATTCCTTTGGTGCATACACTACACTCATATGACCATATAGATAAACCTTATTCATACCAACCATGTACCCAAGTCCTTAACCAGATTCATATCAGATATTCCATTCATATTTCTTTGTTTGTATCATTTGTCATGATTTGCCAATTTGGTTTGCAACACACATTTTCCCTACCAAAGGCTACACAACCATTTTCATGTATTACGATCTACTAATTCAATGTGCATTCCATTGAAGGCATCGCAATGAAAATTTTTCCTTAACATCATTTTCATGATTCAGCCTATATCATTCTTGGCCGAACCAAAAGGTAGTAGCTTAAGCATGAAAAATGGTTCTTACACTTTAACAGAGACATTATAGACCCATACTGATACTCTGAACAACCACTTTTCATATACGCACACTTCACCTTTACAAATCATAAGTACTTACCTTACACGAATTATAAAACAGGAATATCACACACATGGAAGTATGAAGGAACTCACCAGAAATACAGCAAAGTTTATATAGCATGACCTTTGCCTTTATCACTCAGTCTACAGTGTCTTGAGCTAAAATATAAATAATTAAACTTATTTGATCATTACACCATAACATTAACATTTAACCTAGAATTAAGAAACTTCCTTCCTTACATACTAATTTGATACTTATGCATGTAGAGTTAAAAATACATAAATAACTATGAAACTAACCTAGGGTTCATAAGTTTTTACCAAAGAGCTAAAACAAACGTAGGAGTTGGCTAAATACAGCAAACCCAACTTCATACAGGTTTTTGGACTTAAGCTTTTCAGAGAATGCAGAGAAAATCAAGAAAAAGATGGATGCAAAGAAAACACAAAATTTTCAATGAAGACATTGATATCCTTAAATACCTAAGCATAGAGACAAGGTTTAGTAGAAGGATCAGATAATTCCACTAACACTCTTGATTTTTGTGCTTAAGTGCACTTACCATCATTTTAGTCTTATCAACTGTAGTATCTTAGTTCCATTCTAACCAATTCTCACTTGGCTAACTAAATTGTTTTATTAAAATAATAAACAAATCTATTAACTACAAACTTAATGAATTCACCTAAACTTCTAGGATGACGTATACTCAACAGAAGAATCTGCCAACCCACAGATCTTGCCAAAACACAGGATTCATCAATTGGCACATACACAAAATACTATACTTATACAAGATTAACACTTTACTTTCTCAAAACTAAAATTAATACCATGACACAATAAACAGTAACCAGATACAAAGACTTCACTAGGTAAGCTATTACAACTCTCCCTAGTTAGAAAATTTTGTCCCCGAAATACATACCTGAAAATAATTGAGGATACTGTTCTTTCATTTGGTTTTCTCTTTCCCATGTAGCTTCTTCAGTATTATGATTTCTCCATAGAACTTTTACTAAGAGAATTCTTTTATTTCTCAGCTCTTTTACCTCTCTTGCTAGAATACAGAAAGGTTCTTCTTCATAAGACAAGTTCGATTCAACCTCTAATTCTTCAATCTAAACAACATGATCAGGATTGGATCTATCCTTTCTCAATATAGATACATGAATCATGTTGTGAATATTTGATAGTTCAGGTGGCAGAGCCAATCTGTAAGCTATAGGCCCAACTTTCTCAAGAACTTCTTAAGGTCCTACAAACCTTGGACATAGCTTTCCTTTCTGGCTAAATGTAATAATTTTCTTTCAAGGAGAGACTTTCATAAATACCTTATCCCCAACTTCAAATGAGATTTCTTTTCTTTTCAAATCTGTATAAGCTTTTTGATGATCCTATGCAGCCTTTAAATGATTTCAAATAATAGAGACTTTCTCTTTAATTTCTCGTACTAATTCAGGACCCACTAATTTTCTTTCACTAAGCTCCATCCAACCAATAGGTGTTCTACACCTTCTACCATACACAGCTTCAAATGAAGATATTTTCAGACTGGCATGACCCTATTATTATAAGAAAACTCAACTAAAATAACATACATTTCCCAATTTAGTTCAAAATCAATTACACAGCTTTTCAACATATCTTCTAAAATTTAAACAACTCTTTCAGACTGACCATCAGTTTGAGGATGAAATGTAGTACTAAATTGTAACCTAGTTCCCATAGATCTCTGTAACTGATTCCAAAACCTTGAGGTAAACCTTGGATATCTATCAGACACTATGGAATAAGGAATTCCATGAAGGCGCACTATCTCAGCAATATACAATTTAGCTAACTTATTTAGAGAATAAGTAGTATTCACAAGCAAAAAGGGAGCTGACTTAGTAATCCGATCTACTATTACCAATACAAAATTCTTCTTATAAGGACTGAGAGACAAACCTGATACAAAATCCATAATAATTCTATATCATTTCCACTTTAAAATTTCTAGAGGATACAATTTACCTGAAGGTACCTGATGTTCAGCTTTGACTCTCTAACAAGTTAAACAAGTTGAAACATACTCTACAATTTCTCTTTTCATACCAGACCACCAATATGAGCTTTTCAAATCTCTATAAATTTTGACGCTCCAGGATGGAGTGAAAAAGGTCCGTGATGAGCTTCCCTTAATAACTCTTTCCTCAGTCCATTCCCAACTGGTACAAACATTCTATTCATGAATCTTAACTCACCATCATTTCCTAGACTAAAATTTGTTGCTTTGCCAAACATCATTCTCTACTTAAACACTTCACATTGGGCATCTTTCATTTGTTCTTCTAATATTTGTGAAAGAAAGGTTAGTTTTACTACCAGTTCTATTAGCAAGGATCCATTATTAGACATACTCACTTTTGCTCAAAAAGACAATAACACTACCACAATTTTTCTACTCAAAACATCTGCCACCACATTTGCCTTTCTTGGATGGTATTCAATGATCAAATCATAATATTTCTACAACTCTAACCATCTTATTTGATGTAAATTCAAATATTTCTGAGTCATCAAGTACTTTAAACTTTTGTGATTAGATAATACATGACACTTCTCTCTATACAAATAATGTCTCCAAATCTTGAATGTTAACACCACTGTCTGCTGTCAATTCTAAGTCATGAGTTGGATAGTTTCTCTCATGAGGTTTAAGCTAACGTGATGCATAAGCTATAACCGTTCCTTTTTTTCATGAGTACACATCCTAACCTATTAAAGATGCATCAATATAAACTATATACTCTATCCCAGACTCTAGTTGTGCCAACATTGGAGCTTTTATCAATACTGTTTTTAATTTCTCAAAACTCTATTGACATTCATCATTCCACTCAAACTTTTCTTTCATTTTTAGTAACTGAGTCAGAGGTGATGCTATCATAGAAAAACCTTTCACAAATCTTCTGTAATAACCAGCTAATCCTAGAAAACGGCAAACGTTAGATGAATTTTTGGGCGTATTCCACCCAAGAACTGCCTTTACCTTGACAGGACCAACTTTAATACCATCAGAAGGGATAACATGTCCCAAATAATGCACCTTTCTAAGCCAAAACTCGCACTTACTGAACTTAGCATACAACTGATTATCACGCAGATTTTGTAGCAAAATTCTTAAATGTTCCTCATGATCAGTCTCATCTTTAGAGTAAACCAATATGTCATCAATAAAAAACCATTACAAACCAATATAAGTATGACTGAAATACTCTGTTCATCAAATTCATAAATATATCATGCGCATATGTCAATCCAAAAGGGATTACCAAAAATTCATAGTGACATATGCGCCTTTGTTCACCTGGCAGTAATTTATACATAGGTGCATAGTTCCATCTTTCTTTTTTACAAATAGAATTGGTACACCCCATGGTGACACACTTGATCTAATAAAGCCCTTATTCAACAGATCTTGCAACTGCTTTTTTAAATCATTAAGTTCCAACGGTGCCATCCTATATGGAGTACAAGAAATAGGTCCTATTACATATTCTAGTTTAATCGAAAACTCTACCTTTCTCTCATGAGGCATTCTAGGAAGTTCCCTAGGAAACACATATATAAATTCTCTTACCGCAGAAACTTGACTAATATCTTTTCTTGATTCAGATGAATCCATGAAATAAGCTAAATAAGCAACTGTGCCCTGAACAATCATTTTCCTGGTGGACACTGCAGAAATTATCAAGTTCGCCAATTTACTCTGTAAACTAGGCATCAGCACTTTTTTACCCTCAACATTTCTTAGGCGTACACTTCTAGTTTAACAATCCACCATAGAATTATGTCTTATCAACTAGTCTAACCCTAAATTTTATTAAACTCATGGGAACTCAATAACAAAAAATCTGCCAAAAATCTATACTCGCTAAAAACTAATGGACAATTTCTAATAACTTATTCACCACAATTCTTTGACCTAAGGGATTTAATACTAGCACATTCATTTCAGAGTATACTACTTCAAGATTAAGACCCTCTATACCTTAGTATGGATATATGAATGAATAGATCCTAGATCGATCAAAGCATAAATACTATTACCATGAAAAAGAAATTTACCAGTTATTACTTCAAGCAGATCAAAATCCTCCTTAGCTTTTATCATATAGGCTCTTGCTAATACTTCAGAACTTAACTTACTAAGATTTTTCCTTTGTGTTCCCTATACTGAACCAATTTAGTTTTTATTCCAAATCTACTCTCATGCTGAATCTTTTGAGAGCTTCTAACTGATTGTTCAGTGCTTAATTCAATCTTTAACCATATGATCTTTGGACCCACATTGAAAACATGCCCTTAAACGCTTCCTAGATTCACCACCATGATTCCTACCATAATATTCACATTCACTTTTCATCATTCTAGAGCCATCAAAACTTGCCATAGAATCAGTTGGTCTATTGAATCATTCACATTTGAAACTTATGAACTGTGAATCTTTTTTCGAAGCTAAAAAAGTTTGATCTCTAGGTTTTTTAAAACTTGCTAGTGAGGGAAGACTTCACCTACCTCTCTTTATCCTTTCACTTTCAAAATTCCTTCTCCTATCTCTAATGATAAATTTCATCTTATGAGCTTTTGTTGTTATTGCTGCAAGTGTTTTACATTTAGTTGCTACAAGCAGTGCATGAATCTCATCCCTTAGTCCCCATTCAAACTTATCACAAATTTCTTTTTTAGTTTGAAACATGTTATTTGCATAGCCACTAAGTTTGAGAAGTTCCCTCTCATATTCAATAATTGACATTCTCCCTTGCCTCAAATACAAAAAATATTTCTTCATCTGTTCGACATGCATCTGATTAACATATCTTTCTATAAACTTCTCTAGAAAGAAATTTCAATTAATCATTTGCTCAAGAGTCACACTAAACAATGTTTCCCACCATTGGTAAGCTTCTCCTTCTAACAACAATATAGCATATCTAAGACTATCCTTAGAATTACATTTCAATTCCTTTATCACCCTACACAAATGAGATAACCACTACTCAATCACAGTGGGATAATCACCTTTATCACCAAAGAACTCATTGGCACCTCTTTTCCTACTTTCTCTTACAAGGTCAACCTTAGGTGGAGCCATAGTAGGTACTAGGTGAGTAGGATGTGCTAGGCAAACCATTTCAGACTATGGTTGTTGTGGCTGTTGCTATTGAGGCTCTTGATTATTTCATATAAACTGGTCGAATAATTGTGTCATCATAGTGAAAAACACATTCATAAATGCATTCACTACATTTTCCATATTATTAGCAGTAGTAGCTTGTTCTTGTGTAGACATATGAGTTTCTATTTCTTTACACGTGGCTTCTCAAGAACCATTAGACTTTTCCTTATATTATTACAAAATAAATTCTAACTTAATACAAAACATTAAAGACTAAGCCAAAGGTGTACTATGCATGATGGGGTGTGACACAATCATCAGTTTTTCGAGAATCGGCTAAACCTTGGCTTTGATATCAACTTGTAACATGTCAAACCCGACCCTTTAGGAGGATTTAAGTAAGATATGTCACTACAGAGAAATCATCAATTTTTAAAATTATTTTTGGCGTATACTCTATAAAACTAGGGTTTTGTATTCAACATTTAATACAAATAATAAATAAGTGTAAGCCATACCCGACCCTTTAGGAGGATTCGTAAGATATGTCACTACAGAGAAATCATCAATTTTTAAAATTATTTTTGGTGTATACTCTATAAAACTAGGGTTTTGTATTCAACATTTAATACAAATAATAAATAAGTGTAAGCCATGTGGTGTATAAGCTTTAAAAAGAAAATTTTTCATCATATGAAATATAACATTGGAAAACCATTTCATATCTCAAATGAAGCTTCATAAAAACATAGTTTGTCAACCATAGGTTTCGAATACAAACTCTTCTCAAATTACAATCAGGTATCACCCTTATAAGTCATGCATAGTACAAAATAACAGAAGTCTCACAACAGTATATGTCCTCTAGCGTAGTCTAACAAAATGTCTTCCTTTAGCAGTAAGCTTGAAAAGGAAAAGGGAAACAGGGTAAGTTCAAAAGAACTTAGTGAGTTAAAAAAGAAGTCTTAATGATAACCATTGATACTTCAAGCAAATCATATCAAATAGTCAAGCACAATCATATAGTTTGCCAGATGGCAAGTACCATACATAGACAGTCTATTCGCCGATTTACTATTCTTTTGACGTATACACTACTCTCATATAACCATATAAATAAACCTTCTTCATAAGAAACATGTACCCAAGTCCTTAACCAGATTCATATAATATATTCCATTCATATTCCTTTGTTTGTATCATTTGTCATGATTTGCCAATTTGGTTTGTAACATATATTTGCCCTACTAGAGGCTACACAACCATTTCCATGTATTGCGATCTACTAGTTCAATGTACATTCCATTGAAGACATCGCCATGAATATTTTTCCTTAACATCATTTTCATGATTTAGTCTGTATCCTTCTTGGTAGAACCATAATGTAGTAACTTAAGCATGAAAAATGATTCTTACACTTTAACATAGACATTATAGACTCATACTGACAACTTTGAACAACCACTTTTTATATATGCACAGTTCACCTTTATAAAGCATAAGTACTTACCTTACATGAATTATAAAACATGAATACCACACACATAGAAGTATGAAGGAACTCACCATAAATACAACAAAGTCTATATAGTAGGACCTTTGCCTTTATCACTCGGTCTACAGTGTCTTGAGCTAAAATATAAATAATTAAACTTATCAGATCATTACACCATTGAACCTAAACATGCATGCAAGAAACATTAACATTTAACCTAGAACCAAGAAGCTTCCTTCCTTACATACTAATTTGATACTTACGCATGTAGAGTTAAAAATACGTAAATAACTATGAAACTACCTAGGGTTTGTCTATATTTACCAGAGAGCTAAAACAAATGTAGGAGTTAGCTGAATACAACGAACCAAACTTCAAACAAGTTTCTAGACTTAAGCATTTCAGAGGATGTAGAGAAATTCAAGAAGAAGATGGATACAAAGAAAACACAAAGTTTTTCAGTGAAGACACTGATATCTTTATATACCTAAGCACGGAGACAAGGTTTAGTGGATGGATCAGATCATTCTACTAACACTCTTGATTTTCGTGATTAAGTGAACTTATAATCATTTAATTCTTATCAATTATAATATATTAGTCTCATTCTAACTAGTTCTCACTTGGCTAACTAAATTGTCTTATTAAAATAATAAACAAATCTATTAACTACAAACTTAACGAATTCGCCTAAACTTTTGGGATGGCATATACTCAACAAAAGAATCCGCCAACCCACAAATCTCACCAAAACACAGGATTCGCCAATACTATACTTAAAAAAAATTAATACTTTACTTTCTCTGAACTACGCTTAATAGCATGACACAATAAAAAATAACCAAATATATAGACTTTTTCGGCGGGTTGTTACAACTTAATTAGGTTAAAGCATGTTTTATTTCCATATGTGAGTCAATTTTACTATAGAATACTGTTCATGGGAACCCAATATGTTTGAAACCCCAACTGTCATGCGAACCTTAGTTGTGATAATATTACTATTTAGCGAACCTATAAAAGTGATGAGAACTCTTGTATGAATAAACTCTTTTATTGCAAAGCCCATTTGCACGCGAACCTATGATGTATGCGAACCAAGGCTTGATATGTGCAAACTTAGGAAAATTTGCAAATCTCAGATTTTATGTGAACTCGTATTTTGGTGTGAACTCATGCTTTATGTTGCATTGTGAACTCATATATTATTTGCGAACCTATATTGTAGTACGAACCTTATTTATTACTTCTAAGTTTCTGTAGTTTTATATGAGTTTGTTGAATTACTCTATTTATTTCATTCTTGTGAAACGTTAAGTTTTATTATTTAGATGACATGCGAACCCTACCTCTATTTGTTTAACAAGCTCGCATGTTTTACATTATATGCATGATATTATTTTGTTGTTGTGTTATAACTTAACACTTTATAAGTTGGATATATTTGGTGTGTTAGAGGTTAGGTGGGGAGTTAACGGAGAGTCACTTCAGTGGTTAATGTAGCTCGCCAAATTCAGGTCGAACCTACTCGGACAAAAATTCTTTAAGGCACCAAAACAAAACGAAAGCAAACTCAAAAGTGAAAAGAACAACAAAAGCACGGAAAAACCACAAGAAAGCAACACACACAAAGTGTTTGAGTAAATGTTCTCAAAGTATCTCCATTATTTTGAAAGGTTACTACTAAGTGGTTACAAATGAGAGAAAGCTCTATTTATTGTTAAGCTCCTCTAAATCCAATGATACAGATCGAATTACATCAGCGGTTGAGATTTGTGTCTATCTACAAAATAAGAGTATTAAGATATTTAAACTCTATATTTCTTTTATCCCTTAAGATTTACAATAATTACCCTGCTAACTCTAGTTTTACTAGAGTATTTTACTGAGCCACCAAGGCCTCAAGTAAATAGGCTTCTCCATGTGTTTCATGAATCGAACCAGTTAAAGTGGGTCAAATGAGTCTTATTTAATCAATTGATCTCCATGGGACGTTCTATGTGCAATGGTCATGAATTTTGATCTGCGACCTGTGACACTTAAACGGATATAAAACTAATTTTAAAGTTAAACACAAAATCAATTTATTTTATTTATTCAATTCGAGTTATCAAAACCAAAACAAAACCTAATTAACAATTTAAACTAATATAACTAATCAAATTAACAAAAAAATAATTTCCTTTGTTTATTCGATTCAGTTGGATAGATTTAAAATGGGTTTGGATGTAGGATGCTTTTATGGATTATTAATATAAAAATAAATTGAGTATAAAATTAATACTCTAAAATTAAATACGTCCCGCAGTAATATAGGCATGGGGCTAGCAGTAGGCAGGCAGATTGAGCAAACAAATGGTATCTAAGTTTCCGGCGAAAGCCACGGCTGCTTTTTGCCTAATCACTGCGGGCTGCTTCTCATCTCAACCCAATTTTCTCCCCTTCTCCGACTCTCCCGTTTCCCAAGGCATTCTTCGCTCTTCTCGTGCAATCTGCAGTGTCCGACTTCTCTCTTTTCTCTCGACCTCTCTTACTTTTTACTTTTTCCTTTTTGAAAATTTCTAATTATGATTTGTTGATTTGTTATGCAGGTTGCTATCACCGTTGCTGACTACAAGTATTCTTTATATGGGCTTCCGAACGACTGCGATGAGTATCGTCGTCTATTATCTGAGGTTCCTTTTGATATTCCATTAAACTAAATTGAATTATTATTATCATCATCATTGCCTTTCTATAAACTAGAAATTCCTTGCAAATTTACCCTAAAACCATTTTCTCCTTATTTATCAAATCTGACTTTGGTTTTCCCTATTTTCTTTTACTTTTTAGCAACGTTCGAGATATCAAAAACTGAATAATAGTAAGCATATACCTGGAGCTTTTGATGCCGAACAATGTTTTGTAATGTATATGTTCTGTTACTCTTAGGCATGAAATTAAAAGCGAACATAGGAAATTGAAACTAAGCTGCTTTAATTGTTGCCTTCATCTTCAACTGAGTTACCTCTTCTTGGGAGAATCTTTTTGAAGTGCATTTCCTCCATGACTGGATTGATAATGCATGGCTAAACTACATTTGCGATCTGATTATCCGACTTCAAAAAGTTACAAAATACTCACTGAATTATTCGAAAGTTTTCATTCAAGTCATTAGGCTATTAAAATCGCAAAATTGTATACATTGATTTTAACTCTTCTGAAAAACCATTATATAGTTATTTCTTTTTTTTCCTCCACTTGTAAGAGCCAACGAAACTGTAGTTACGAAAATATGTATAAGAGTTATTGTGGTACCAAAAACTGAAATAAATTAGATACAAAAAGAAGAAAAATATAACCTTGTTATACATGTTCACACTTTTATAATGTCTGAAAGTAATTCAAAGAAATGTTAGATCCAGTCATCTTTATAGTTTTTCCTCAAATAGTCAAAGAAACAAAATAAATTTCTTTGTATAAGATTTTTTTTAGACTCCAAAGGCTGTATAGGCAAGCTTCAGTTTTGTTGAATGTTTGATCTGATGTATGCACTTTATGCTGAATATATGGTTTTTCGTGCTAATTAGGTTCATTTGCGCTCAGCTAAAAGATTGCTGAAATTATGTGAAATAAACAAAGGTTTTTATGTGAAAGCTGGCCAGTTTGTTTCTTCCCTTCGTCAGATTCCTAAAGAATACTCTTTGACCCTTTCCTCGTTGCAGGATCAGGTGAGTTAATCTCATTTTCTTCTCTGCATATAATGTATCCCTAAGAGACACAACTTATAGGTTCTCATTCTAATTTCTATTCCTATGTTACTGTAGGTGGTTCCTTATGATTTTAAGGTCATAAAAGAAGTATTAGTCAGCAATCTTGGCCAGGATCCGTCAGAGCTGTAAGTTGCATTTGTTTAATCATAGTTTGGACTCATATAATTGTTTATATCTTCCCTCGAAGTTTCTCGTGTTCAATCAGCATGACCCTGTTGAGAATTAATAAATGCGTATTAGGTGCTGACATGTAGTACAGATGGTACACTACCTGCCAGTGCTGTCAAGGTGTATTTCTAGGAACTAGGGTGTAGTGCAAATCAAGAAAAGTGCAGATGGTACACTACCTGCCAGTGCTGTCAAGGTGTATTTCTAGGAATTAGGGTGTAGTGCAAATCAAGAAAAGTGCAGATGGTACACTACCTGGTTTCATTACTTTTTAGTGTCTTTTTGTTAGTTGTTCTTTTAATAGTTAAAAAGGAAGAATAGCTTTCTCTATAGCAATGGAAGTATGAAACTTGGGCCATATAATGCAAATTTTTTTTATTCAGATGGAAGTGAAGGAAAACATTAAGCCTTTTGGTCCTGATTTCTTGTTAAATATGATAAATTTATCTTTTGTACACATCACGTTATGGAATGAAGTTGTCTTTAGTGTTTACTAATAAAATCATAAGTCTTATACATATACCTACATTTATGTACAGTATATATAAAATCGTAAAATTATGAGTTGTCTTTATAGCAAGCCATTTAGAATCCTGAATTGTTTATATTTTTAGCCCAATGCATCTTGAATCTACTTAAGAGTCTCTTTACCATGTATCTACCTATTGCAAAGCTTCCTCAAAGAATTTGTATTATATATAAATCTTGTCTCTTTATGCAAATCTGTAACAATTTAAAATTCAAACCCTTGTAATCTCAACTATTGCTAAGCTCTCGCCTCCCTAGAAATGTGTTCTTTTGGGTAAAGTGAATTCAAAATGAAACACTATTTTGGCCTTTATATTTAGGTTAGGCCTCCCCCCTTGTTTCTAATTTGGTTTTAAGTTGCAATCTTTATGGTTATTTTTTGCCTTTGAAGGTCTGACTAGTTAAGCTTTTAAAATAGTATAACTTCTTTTGTAGGTATTTGATAGAAATAGATCTAACGGTTGATTATGGAACTGAGTATCTTGCTATAAGATCCTGTAGAACAAAAAAAAAAAAAAAGGGAGAAGCAAAATTTTATTCATTGGTTCATCTTGTGTGTGTTACCTAAATTTTCTGTTGACTAGAAGATTTCTGTGTAAATTTTAGATTTACTTGGTTTAATGAGCAGCCAATCGCGGCTGCATCCATTGCGCAAGTGCATCATGCAATGTTGAAAGACCATCAAGAAGTAGCTATTAAGGTTAGTTGGCATAATATTGCTAACTCTTTTGTTGTTTTCTCTTTGTACTATATTGTTTAGTTGTGATTAAATGCCTTTGTCTTATACTAGACATGGTAATTCATGTAGCCATGGTGGTTTGTGTATTTTGCCATGTCATAATTGTATTTAAGATATTTTATATCTTTATAAATTTTGATTTGTTAATAATCTGTTCAAAAAGATTTTGAGACGTTTGCGTATTTGTCATATTCATGTTACCTTTTCTTATCATGTCGTCATTTAGTTATTTTTTTGTGTCATGTTTTGTAGTGTATAATTTTGTCAAGTCCATCTTATATCTAGATGAGTAGAGTGAATAGAAAGATTTTTGAAGTGATTTCATATACTTTTGATAAAACTCTAACCACTCTTGAAAACTTGCCCAAACCAACATGGTACTTGACCTAGGTTGATTGAAAAGGTCATTGAACCTAGCCACAAAGATACTTGAAATAGAAACATCTGAACATGAAATGAGACAAATGATTAAAGTACTTGCTAGATCCTTATACTTTAGAGTCTAGTACAATTTTTAAGTAATTATGACAAAAAAAGGAGCTCACAATTGATTGCATGTTCCCTTGTAGCAGAAAAGGGCAAATACATGCTTTTTCTTGCTGTTAATTTAATAACGTAAGTTGTTTTGACTTGTCATTGGAAGATATGGTCTCTACTATTATATAAGATGGATGGGTGAGTTGGTGTAACAAGTTAAATAGATAATAACTTACTTTATAAAGCTACTTTTAAAATCTAATGAAGTTATGATATCAAAATTAATGCATATGTGTAGCAAGTGCCATGAAGTCCTTTTCAATCAAACTATTTACATGTTATAAACCAAGCGATTTTGTTATTTTAAAGAATAATGAAAACAATGACTGTAGTGTCATGTGATTTATTTGTTAGCAAGAATGAGTTTGTAGGTTCTTTGTCATTGCATGTTAACATAAATAATGAGTTGTTGACTATGTTACTTATTTACATGTTTAAACTGATAATTGAATTAATAACATTCGAAAATCAAATTTTGGGTGAGTAAAGTTGAACTTTTTGATGGAGGAGTTGTGCATGCTTTACCTTTTACTTACCATGGGGAGCCAACTCATATGTGGTCTAGGTGGTTGTAATTTGCTCATAACGTTTAAAAGAGAAGCTTGAATTATGAACTTGAAACTCTTCAAATTAACAGTCAAGTAGGAGCTTACCTTCAAAATGAATTGGGTACTTACTCTTGAAGATTATTAGTTGTTATTGTTACTTTCCCTTGCCAAATGGGTGATGGTTGTTTCCCATCATTATTGAAAAGAAACATTTTATTGAGTTTAAGATGCATTAGTTGTTGAGTTGTTAGGTTGGAATTTGTTGGCAATGATACAATGTCATAAAAATAAAAGACATGAGAAAGACGGTTGCATATTGTTAAGTGGTGTTATTGCAATCTGTTAACTGTTGCGTTTCATGAGGTCTTATATTTAAGTTGGGATTCTCCACTTAGTACCATGTTGGATGCTTAACAAGGTATTAGAGTGCAGGTATGTTGTGTTCTTCTTGCCTAACCCTGTGGGAGTGTGAAGTGTTATTATCCTACATTTATTAAGTATTGAGTTTCTTGTGGTCCTATTTTCAAGTTAGATTCCTCTAGTTATTGCTATTTTTTTTTTCTGATTTGATGTTTAATATGACATTAGAGGCTAGAGCACAGGTGTCTTATGTGAGGTTGATAACCTCTGCAAGCTTGTTCATGTGTAAGGCCTTTATAATCTACATTTGAGGGGTAGTGTTAAGAGGTGTTATATCTATTATGTATTAGGTTTCTTGTTATTTGTTATTG
This sequence comes from Gossypium rotundifolium, assembly GCA_025506655.1. NCBI lineage: Eukaryota > Viridiplantae > Streptophyta > Magnoliopsida > Malvales > Malvaceae > Gossypium > Gossypium rotundifolium. Next base: position 117,606,716 of record CP106728.1, on the reverse strand, counting down.
GTAAAGGTTATCTAGAAAGTATGGAGGGACCATATTCTTAGGTTAGTAGTCAAAGCTATTACTTATTTTGGTATTCTACTATCATACAAAAGTGTAGATGTATTTATTTTTTATGAAATGCATGTTTTATAGTCCTTTATTGACTACATTTTCCATGCTAAGATCAAAAGGGAAAAAAAGAATTTGTTTCCTTTGTATTTAGCATCTAACCAATACCCTATGCTCTTGAAAACCTAATTAAAACTAACTTGCATTGAAGTTTGTAAAATTAATATATTGCCATTTTCTTTGTTATTCCATTTATAACTTTAGTTATGTTCATTTGTCTCAATAAAACAAAGGAAAGAAATCATTGTTTTCCTTTTCCTTTTGTTGTTGTTGTTGTTGTTGTTGTTGTCGTCTCTTAATATCTTTGGTTTTATGTCTTCTAACTTTTAGTGTTGAATACTTTTTGATTCATTTAAGATTTTTGATATGGTATTAAGTATTTGATGACAAAATACCTTTTCTTTTATGGAGGATAGGTGCAATACCCTGGAATAGAGAAGAAAATGGAGTTAGACACAAGAATTATGTATTCCCTTGCTGAATTTGTTGCATGGGTACACACTAAATTCCTTAATTTTTCTTAATATTTGTCAAATGATATTGGCTTTGTTTTTATGATTGAAGGTTGTTTTTGTCATGTTCTGTAAATTCAGTGGATTTTGGTTAAGCTATTTGAAAAAGTTCTGCATATTTGCAAGTTAGACATGTTGTTCTTTCTCATCTTTATTGATGCCAGTAGGACACTTTCTCTGGTTCAGATACTTACGATGTCAATATGCTATGATGAGAAGTGTATATTATATAATTTTGAGTAATTTGATCATGAGCTGTAGCTTTGTGCTGACAAGTTTAATGATTTCGCGTGGAGAAATATACTTTTATTGACATGGAATTTAAGAAAAAAAATGGTAAAAGATGAAATTTTCCATGTCAACAGAAAAAGCAGTCCGCATAATTAGTTTGTGAGCTAAAAGTTGCATATCATTGATACGTCACTATTGCATCATATAACATATTCTTTTTTGGTTTATCAGTTGTCTTCAATTACTTGCAAGTATCAAAGTACAAGGAGTAAATTATTGAAAATTGGAATAATGGGATTGAAATACATTTTTTTATTTGTACAATAACCTCCTAGGTACTCAAAATCATATCAATAGCTTTGCTCTCAAATAATGATGCTTACAATGTGTACCACCTAGCAGTTTTGATGGCTTTTTTTATTTATTCCAAATGTGGTCTTTTCAATGTTAAGCTAATCTTAGATGTCTTTATTTTTCCCCTTTTACCTTATGCTTTCCTATTTAATTTTTTATAAACATATTATAGTTATATTAGGATGCTTAATCTCTCTCTCTCTCTGGTTGTTTAGTTTTTTCCGGAATTTAGGTTTCGGTGGTTGGTCTCAGAATTCACCGAGGCAATTTCTTTGGAGCTTGGTGAGTTATACAATTGCCTTTGATAGTCATTTTATACTTCTTGTCAATCCATGCTTCAATTTTATATTTCATGGGTAACTATGATCGTCAATCAAGTTAGGCAGTTTATTGGTCTGTTTTAGTATACTGTTTTTTATTTATCGGGATTTTGGGAAAAACAATATTTAATTTGGGTTAGTATTCTGTCCACTGCCAGTGGAGTTTTTTAACTCCACAAGCAGGGTTTAGTACATGACACGTGTCTTTTTAATTTATTTTTAATCTTTTTAATATTCCCTCAGGACACATGACAGCATTTCACCCTTGCTTGTAGAGTTTTTTTTTAACTCAACTGGCAGTGCACCAAATAATTTTCCATTTAATATATTAAAATTTCAACAAATCCAAAGTAAAAAAGGGAAAAAAAATCATCCTATACGATAAACAACAAGATTATCCACAACACGATTATCTACAACAAGATTTGAACAAAAGATTGAATGATATGCAAGTTCAAATTGATGATTTGAACAAAAAGAAAGCGGTTTCAAAACTTAAGGAAGAACATGAGTCATTGACAGTAGCCAAGGATGAGTTTGAAAAAAGATTAAATGATATGCAAGTTCAAATTGATGATTGAACAAAAAGAATAAGAGCTTACATAATTCATTTTACTGTTTTATGTGGGGCAACAAAAATTGAATAATATGCTTAAATCTCAAAAAGCTTTCTTTAATAAAAGTGGTTTGGGTTTTTTAAATCTTTAAAAATAAAGCAAATTCTAAAAGTTTTTTGAGAAACCAAACTTTATCTATGATGCCTCTCTTTTTTGTATACATCATTACAAAAAGGGTTATGATGAGAAATTTTACTACTAGGAGTAAATTTAATAGAGCATGGATTTCAAAAGGAATAAACACTGCTCAAAATGAGGATATTCTAAAGGAGTGGATTCCTAAACGAACAAAGGTTGTTAAGACTGATGCCAAAGGACCCAATAAAATTTGGGTATCAAAATCCAAAGTTAGACGCCACAAAGTTGGATGTTGAACTAGAGAGTGTCAATTTGAGACAGGAGATGCTTGAGATGTTGGATTTCATCAAAAGAGAAAATCTTAGTAGAAGTTGTCTCCTTAGATGACTATAATTTTTGTCAAATTTGCTTGAGCCCTTGTTGAATTGACTCTTTTCCCTCCATGGCCGAACCCAATAAATTTTGGGTGATCAAAATCCAAAGTTAGACTTCACAAAGTTGGATGTTGCACTAGAGAAAGTGTCAATTTGAGACAGGAGATGTTTGAGATGTTGGATTTCATCAAAAGAAAAAATCTTACTAGAAGTTGTCTCCTTAGGTGACTATAATCTTTGTCAAATTTGCTTGAGCCCTTGTTGACTTGACTCTTTTCCCTCCATGTCCTCTAGTGGGTTTAACATGTAACTACCAACAAGTTTCCTTGGTATCTTTGCACAATAATCATATTGAAGATGATTTTATCAAAATTATTGGATTTCAGTTGCCCCTGAGAACCACTAGTGGTCGACCCATCCTTTTCAATTGGTGCCATGGAGAACATAGAACTTCTTTAGCTTTCTTCTTGGTGGATGTGGGAATATGCTTGCCCAAGAGAAGGAAAAAGGGTTTTTCAAAATACTTGAACATTGATTTGATCATACTCATTGTTCAACCTAGTTAAAATTTCAGAGACTCACTCCTTTTCAACTTTTGAAATTTGACTGTGTCTCTAGTATAGCTTGCTTGAAAGTCATGATAACAATTAAAATCTTTCCATAAGCCCTTAGTTAATAAAAATAATGGGAAATTATCATTTCACCTTGGTTTATGCTATGGATTTTATTATGAATTTTAAAGATTTAAGCATATTTGTCCATTCATGGCTAGGTGAGAGTAGGTACTTTTCATATTTTGGTTGTAGTTTTGAGCAATATGTTATGGAAATTTGGGGCAACATGGAATTGATAAGCCATGCCATAACAAGTTGTGGTCAGTTGTCTAAGGTTTCTTGCATCACCAGTAATATGATTCTGCAATCCTCTAGTATTGATGAATAATAAATAAGACAATAACCATGCAAAGTAGTTTCCATTAAGCTTTACTAGACTTATCTGCAATGAAGTGTTAACAGTACTAGTGGCCGTTTTCTATCATCCCTCATTTTTCAATAAAAGGTAAAGAAATATAACCAAGCCTAGCAACTAGATGCAACAATTTAAAAGGCCAAACCTAAAAAATCCTTAACAAATAGTCCTTTTAGCCACCACCAAATAGAGTCAACAGCAATAAATATAGGAGGGTAACGCAGCGATGAAGCCAATGATGAGATAGAAAGAACTCTAGCGGGGTGAGCTACACAAAGTGGCATATGAGACCTACATGCTGGAAGGACAATGGGGTTGGAATAGAAAAAAGGCCTATATGGGGGAAATACCAATTTTGGCTTTCTAGGGTGTAAGAGAATGTGGTAAAAAAATTCTCATTTGCAACCTTTCATCAGGATTTAAGGCTCTGATAGGACTAATGAATGCACCGGTTTTCTATTGAAATTAGTTCATACTAGTATCGGTTAGTTTCAATGGATCATTTTGGATTTATCGATATTTAAAATCCATATTTAATATATGTATATAAAAGTATTTACAAATATCAAATGAATGAGATTAAATAAATTTGCGAAATAAATATTCATCAATTATATAAAATATTCACCAATAAGTTTCACAAATAAAAATCTATTATTAAACAAAGCCAAAATGAACAAGGGAAAAGAGATCATTCCATAAACAACATGATTATCCTATATATGTAGGTTAACATTTATTTTCAACCTTGTTTATGCACTAGCAAGTACACATTGTTCTGGACGGTCTGACTGGAATTGGCTGGAACGAGCCAATGCGACCAGTATATGTTGAAAATTTCAACGATGCAGAAACGAGAGTTGGATGTTTCAGTTTACTACTAGAACAGTGTACATTGGCCAATACGGCCAAAAGCAGGGAATTGGCTACCTTGTCTGATACCATAAAGATTTTTGAAGAATTCTAGAACAAGATTAAATTGATTCCCTTGTGTTTCTATTTGATCAATTTACATTGGTATGCATACAAAATGTTGAAGCCTAAAATAGGAAAGATACAATAAGGACAATAGAATAAAATCACTAGAAATTAGGAACTAAGAATCTAACTAAGAATCTACCCAAATAAACAAATTTGTAAACAGTCCGCAATCATGAATTGTTAAGCTTTTTAAAGCAATTTTAACAGATTGCTACTTCTTGATACATTGCTTGGATATTATATGTGCTTCAACAAAAAAGCAAAGAGACATTGAACAAAATGATATGGAAATTACAATAAAATGATTTTTTCCTTCTATTTTTCAAGATTTATATTATTAATAAAAAACGATAATGTGATTCAAGATAGAGATATGGTGAGAATGATGAAGCGGTGAATAAGATAACTTATGGTGTGCTTTATTTTCTGGTTCGTGTCATATGGCTTTGTTTTTGTTTGAAAGGCATTATTGGTATATAATTCCATTTGGCAATCATTAAAATATTCTAAGATAATACATGCCAAGGTATTGTGGAGATCTTTCATTAGCCAAACTAGTGTTTCGATTCTGAATCATAATTAAACCTCAGTGACTTTTACCTAATTTACTCAGAAGATTAATGTTGAAATTGGCTGACCCAGATATCAGTTGATATCCTTCTTTCATTTTGTTTTCAACTTTAGAACCTCGAGTGCTGTAGAAGTAATTTTAAGTTGCTTACTTCTCTGGATGCAACATTTATTGGTTTTGCGTTCTATATGTCCATAGATTTTGTTCAAGAGGCAAGAAACTTTGAGACAATGTCTAACAACTTTCGAAACAACAAATTTGTTCGAATACCTCGTATATTTTGGGTATGAAATGGTTGTTTTACTCTTCCTTTTCTAGTTTATCATTTATTGATTATGTTTAACATTCCATGCTTCAAAATATGGTGTAACTATGTAAAAATGTTTGGTTTATGTAAAATCTACATTCTACTCTTCAGGATTTGACGACAAATCAAGTTCTCACAATGCAGTTTTGCCACGGTCACAAGGTAAGAGCATACAACTAATCAACCTTTTCTGGAGCGAATTGAAAAACAATGAAAATAACAAAATAGAAGTGTTTCTTTGAATTTTATCCTTGTTTTCTTTCCACCCCGAGTTTTATGTATCTTTTTATTATTTTTACTGGGTTTACCTTTTGTGTCTAGGTGCAAATGTCTGTTAAGACCAACTTGCGTCAGATAGTTATAGTTAGAGGTTGGCTTTGAAAGCAGCTTAGATTAGTTTGCCAAGGAAAGATTAAGCTATTTCCAACTTGAGAAAGAACTGTATTGACTAATTGGTATAGCAGATTCTTTGGGATATAGCAGATTTTTTGGGATTTAATTAGCCTTTATTTAGGGATTTTATTTCCCTTTTTCTTCCTAATTTTTGTATATAATACCCATGTATTTTGTTTTTCAAGAAGTCAATCAACAAAGAGTGAAATTTCTTCACACTTCCACTGCCATATCTCTGTTTTTAACGAACTGCTTGCTGGAAGATAAATCCAATGAAATAGACATTACTAGCATCAACCTAGAGTTACTAAGCCTGAAATTTCAAAGGCATGCTTCAAATATTGAAGGATTATATTAGGTTACCATGTGATTGAACTATCATCATTCTTTACTTGACTTCAGAATGTGTTGCGAAGTTTTTACATTGTGGTTCTTAGCATGCAGAACTGAACAAGGCAATTCCTTGACTCTAATGAAGAATTGTGGGGTTATTGAATCACAATTCAACCTAAAGGCTATATGAGTAACAACTAGAGTTGTTAAGTACTTTTACATCACTTAAGCTTGCAATATGCAAGTGATATGAGATTCTCTGTCCACATCTTTCACCCTATTTAGTTGTGGGTTCTAATCATATGGGACATCAATTTTGTTATAAAGCTAATTAAAAAGTGGAATCTTCTGTTCTTATGCAGTGAAGGTTTGAGATATTCAATCAAGTGGGATAAATAATCGATTTGTGCTTGTTTTGGGTTACATTTGAGAGTTGCTTTAGTTAGTTTATGCAAGCTCATTTAAATCCTCATACACTACATGTAGTATGAATTTGGAGAGAGCTATAGAGGAAAAATGGTTTAAAATGCATTAGAAGCTTTTATTTGACCAAACAGTTACTTTTGGATTTCATTCCCCCATGTCATGTGGAAAAGCCTTTTAAAAAGCTTTAGAACTTGCAAATCCTTTCAATGAGCAACTCTACAGCTCTTCTTTTTGAAAATACATTCTTTTATTTTCTCTACTCTATCTTCTAACTAGATCCCTACTTAGTAGGGCTCAATTTGTGAACTTCCTGTCATTGGAACAATGTGTTTTGGATCATGATTTCGGGTAAGGAGTTGTAGCAATAGTTTGGATTCTGTACTATATCCTCATCCATACAATTATAGAATATTTGTTGATGTTGCCCTTGTTTCATTTGCATATTATGCTTTTGGGTTGACAATAACATACTATTATTTTCAGGTTGATGATGTTGTATTTCTGAAGGGAATGAAAATAAATCCTGAGAAGGTTTCTTCTTTTTTTCTTTTTCTTTTTTGAGAAATGTTTCTAAAATTTTCTTATGATAGTGATGTGGAAAATAGCAATTAGAGTGATTTTAGTGTGGAAAATATCAGTTAGTCAATTTAGGACGTTATGTTTCAATTATAGTGATTTTGGGAATCATTTTACCTTTGATTCTAGTACTAATCTAGAGAATTTATTTATTGTTTCTTAGTTTATAGTCTCTGGTTGTGTATAAATCCTAGCCTTCTAATTTCTAATACGCATGCCATTCAAGAAAATATATACACTTATCTGTTTTCTACCCTTCTTGTCACATGTAGAGGTGTCCATGGGCTAGACTGAGGCCTGGTTTAAAAAGAATTTCAAGCCCAAGCCGGTTTTCGGCCTAGCCTGGCCTGCCCAAAAAGCTCGTTTTACTATTAAAAAATTAATAAAATATAAAAATATATTTTATTTGAATTTATATTTTTTTAATTATTTTTAAATTTTAAATTTTTTATTATTTAAATTGAATTCGGGCCAGGCCACACCAACCTGATGTGAAAATTTCTTGTTGAAGCCCCGCCCAAGTCTGCCTGAGCCAAATGGGCTGTGTGGGCTACCTGACCATTGGATAGGTCTAGTCACAAAGTAGCAAATCCAAAGTTGGCTTTTTGGGAGTTTGATTTTGGCCTTTTCTGCTGATTTCCCCCCTTTTTCTGTGTTTATTCCTGAATTTGCTGGTGCTTTATTCATTTTTTTTCCTTCGAATTTCAGCTTTCATTGCTGAATTTTTCTGGGCATTTCCTTTGCTCTTCTTTTTTTAACTGAATTTCTTGTCTACGACGTCCAACATGTTTGACAGCCAAGTAATCGAGTCCTTCTGTGTAATTTGAGTAGGAGATTTACAGAATATTCATTCTATCGTAATGAGGTAGATGTGCTTGAGTTGCCTTCATTTGGTTTGTTTTGAAGGTTGCAAAAAAGTTGCTGGAAGTGTTCGCTGAAATGATATTCATTCACGGTTTCTTGCATGGAGATCCACACCCTGGTAATATATTGGTGTCTCTAGAAGGTCAGGGTGGCTTTTCTTTGGGTATGTCCTGATTGTTCACTTCTATTATTTTCTATCTAAGATGAACATTACTAATCATGTGAGGATGTCTTTGTGGAACTTACCTTTATGATGAGAAGATTGAAAATGCAGTTCTTTTGGACCATGGAATCTGCAAAAAATTGGATGAAGAGTTTAGGCTTGAATATTGTCAGCTTTGGAAGGCTTTGATTCTTTTAGACTCAAGAAAGATACAGCATTTAGCTGAACAGTTTGGTGTTGGGAAGTACTACAGATACTTGCCCATCATTTTCTCTGGAAGGACTATAGATAGGTGATCTACATTTCTTCTTTTCTAATTTCTTTTCTATAATCTTGCTATTTGTCAAGGATTGTTAGTTTTTATGATCATTAAGTAGGATGCTGATAACGTTTTCCATTAAGAATTTGAATCGAAACAATAGTTGGAAGAAGTTTATAATTTGCTATAGATTATGGAATTGTCATCTTTGATAATAGCACTTGGCAAATGTAACTTTCATGATTACTATACTTCATATGATATTGGAAATCATAGATATATTTTTCTGGCTGGTCATTTTTCTAAGACAAACAGATAGTACATTTTTGGGAGGATCATAATTTCCAGCACCTGAGCTCATGTGTTGCTGTACTGATAATGATTATTGGTTTATTGCAGCACAAGCTAGTCTGTTCGAAGAGATTTTTTAGTCCCTTAAAGAAATTTCTCGTTGAGATAGTAATCCACTTATCAAAACTTGATTATTTGAAGAAATTTGTTGTTATTTGTCTTTAAATTAAGCATAAAGAAACTGTGTATCACCTTTATATTTTGGTCTTTTTTTGTTTTCCTTTGCACGTGTAGAGAATTAGAATTTCTTATAATTATAAGAGTTCTTGGGGCAAGTAACTGGGGTGCTATGTTTATGTTTATATTTAATTCAGTGGGACTTAATAATTATAATGATTACCCACACTTGTCACGCATATAATTATACACAATTGCACTCAAATTCAAGTACAGGTGGCTTTCCAAACACATGTTTAGTAGTATTCATTTAAATGATAACTAGAAGCATAAATCTTTCTGTAGGTTCCTATCCCCCTGATATGGTGAGGCATCTTCCATTTTTCCTTCTGTGTTTTTGTTTTGGGAGAGGTGTTGACTGGATAGATTGAAGGTTTAGTTTACTGACTACTATATTATAACAATTATGATACCAATCTAATCATCCCTTCTGTAATCTGATTGGCAGTAAATCTGGCGTTGGGAAGGGAATGTTGGTTGAAGAGCAAAAGAAGCTGAAACAACATTTGAAGGCTCTAAAGATGGAGGACATATCTTCGTTTATGGAATCTCTTCCTTCCAACTTTCTCATAATATTGCGGACAGAGTAAGATAAATTCAGTAGCCTATTTGGAGTTCAATAGCTCCTAATCTCATTTTGTCTTTTCTGTTTTAGTGAATTACTGAGATCTACAGTAAGCAAGCTTGGTGCTTCAAAATGGGTGAGGTTGCTAACCTATGGAAAATATGCCTCACTTGGTCTCTCTCCGAAGTCGAATCCATGCTCTGGTAAACATTTCTTCTAAACCCTTTTTTTTTTCCCTTTAATTTTATTTTAAATCAGTTGTTATCTGGCCAAGCCAGGTAGAGCTTCTACTGGATGCATCTGTTGTTGTGTTTGTACATTTATGAGTGTCTAGTAAGTAAGAGATTTTTATATTCATGAGCAGTTAACGCCTGTATTCTTGGACGGCACTGATTTTGTGGTTGCATATTTTGTTTTAATTTGCAATTTAAGGAATACAATTACTTTATCCTCGTGTGTTCAGATTTGACATCATTGGCCCAATATACCAGAGATATACATTCTTCTAAGGCTTACTATAGGTAAGGGTTTTTCTTCTCGTAAGTTCTGATATGTAGGTATGTCAGGTAATAAAAAAAAAGTTACCTGAATGATTGGAACATTTTAACATTTTCAGGGGTATCGAATCTGGTTTTGTGGATGGAGAAGCTGAAGCGATGTCTGAATAAGTTTTATGTAAAGATGAGTGCTGCTGGAAAAGGTATGTCGACACTGTTCAACGTCTACTTCAAAATGTAGATTCTTTTTTCTTTCTTTTTTGTCTTATGTACTTCGTTATTTACACTAAGTAAATTTTGAGCAGAAGCCATAAGTAGATAAAGCTTCCTAGGGCTCAAGGAGCACTGTCTTGTAGTTTGATATTGGCTTCTATTGTACAACTATAAAATTACTCTGAATCTGAAGAATTGTAAGAACAAGAATATTACTCAAAGCTTAACTTGGTGTATGAAATTATTTTAAGAAGTACCATTTACTGGTATGGATTTTGAGTTCAAGCATTTGCAAATTTTTACTACAATCTTATTACGTCAGAAAAAAAACAAACTTATATAAGAATTTAAAAACTAGTTTTCATATATATATAGATTTATGTATAAAAGCATTCATTTGGAAATATTTTTAATCACGGAAAATTTTTATTATTCATTATTGTTATATCCAGGCCAAATGGGCTAAGGCCTGTAGCAAGGCCCAAAAGAGCTCAAGTTCCAACTGGTACAAAGATCACATGAGCTTAGGCTTTATAAAGTACAAAACTTAAATGCTAGCAAGAACAATGTCACGTGGCACGTAGAGGAATCACCTCTAGCTTTTGCCCGACTCAAAAGCTATGCATAGTGTGACTTGCCAACATTGCTAGCAAATAAGAAACATTGCATTAGCTGAAAGATTAGATAAGACTAGATTTGGGCAATTAAGGGGCAACTTAAAGCTTTATTATGTATGTTAAAATTTAACTTAATTTTAGCTTTGACCATGTATATATTTGGATCCAGTCCAACCACTAACGTTCCTTGTTTTTCGATAGCAAGTTTTAGCCCAAATCCTATCTAATGACAACAAGTTCTGGAACAACTAATCCACTGAAAATGTCAACTTCAACTCATCGGTGTGTTTTCTCTAAGATACCACCAGTTTGTTTTACTAATCAGTTACCATTGGATAATGCCAAAATCTTTTGAGAATTGGTCCTTCGCAACCACTTCTACCATTAACGACCATTGTAACACCCCCTTACCAAGTAAGAAATGCTACATTTACGTACCAAACACATCACTCATGTTCCACTCATCTTTTAGACTTATTTGAAGCTATACAAGGCTTCTTCAATAATTTCTAAACTGAATATGTAATCCGGTTGCAATTAGAGATCATTCAGGGACCCCTCGATGTAAAAAAACAACATAAATTAAGAAAACAAGGTAGAAGTATCGATGAATGCCACAATTGATCGGTACCTTGACCTTAATACTATTCATTTTTACATTATGTTTGAGCTTTATCGATACAAGTCCTCTCAGTATCAAAGTTTGAGTGTATGGAAGCTAAAATCAAGCTTAAAAACACCTCAAAAAATGTCATAACTTACTCCAATTAATCCCAATCATTCTCAATCATTCTTTGACCTTAAAATACTCCTAATTATCTTTGTAAACATCATGCACTTCATCTATTAAAATTGTATGACCCAAGTTCTTGTTAAAAAAAATAATGGCAAAATAGTGTGGGAGCAAAAGTCGAGGGCTGCAGCCATAGCAGATCCCTATTAAGTATAAAATTGGAATGGGGTCGTAATCGGGGGTGTGCCCCCACTATACGATACAAGCTGTTCAAGTGAAATCCGTATAGAAGTACACTTATTCTATTTGATATTGATTAGAATAAGGTGTTTCAACCTCACTACATTGCTTCTATTTGACATTGATTATAATAAGGTTTTTCAACCTATAAATAGATGTAGTCTAAACTCCTCTTGTATCATTTAGATTTGACATTAGTGAATTTTTTTCTCCTCTACCAGTGGTTTTTTTCCCGAAAGGGTTTCCACGTAAAATTTGTGTGTTCTTATTTTTCTTTCTTTTTGCTTTACGATCGTTTTATATTGTTATTGTCGACGTTCAACTTTTACATCGCCCATTTTCAATCACCATCTAATGTGCCACAAAGGTTCAAAACATCTCCATTTAAACAAAACTCAACTTTGTGCCAATTCCCTAACTATCTATCACTTTCCTACTTATTGGATACCTAAGTACATGCCACACTAATTCAAAGACACAAAATCCATAATGCTTAATTCTTACCTTATTGATGAGTTGGCATTTGAAAACATGTTAAGTTTCATAGGAGCTTAGTAAGTTGATAAAGGAGAAGCAGGAAAAGATTGTATTCAAGTTATTCGACTCGAGAAAAAAAAATATTTGGATCGCACTTAAAAAGAAAAAATACAAACAAATTTAAAAAAATAAGAAAAACAAAGAAAATTAAAAAAATAAAGGATAAATATTCAACATAATAACTAAATAAAGAAAACAACTTGAATTTCTTATTGAATTTGAGTGTTTGAGTTGTTTCATTATGCCAAATACAATGTTTTCGCCGATTTTGCTTGAACAGCCTCTAAAAATTGTCTTTAATAATTTTTTTGAAAAATATTAATTTCAGTGGGTAAACAAATTCAAATCGATCTCAAATTTTGTTTACTATTTCTTGGAACTTTATTAAATTGAAAAAAAATATTTCCAACAAAAAAATGAAAAAATAAAGAAAAGTAAAAAAGATTAAAAAGATTAGAAAAAAATTGTGGGTTGAATTTCATGCCCAAAATTTCTAAATCTTATATTTATCATATAAAGAGGCTCCAATTTAAATTTTGTGATTTTAGCACATCAGAAACACCTTGAACGAAAAATTCAAGTTGTTTTCCATTGTTTCGTTTCGAGTTTTTTTGCTAGGTAGTTTATTTTCTTTGATTCTAGCCTTAGGTTTTATTTTGTTTTTAGCTTTTCGTTATTCTATTATGCATTCTAACACATTATCGCTTCTTGTGTTAATAGGTACAAAAAGAGTTGTCTCTCTTTTTTTATCGCAACTTCCCTTGGGGCCAAGTTTTTCTTTTGCTTTTTAGAGCATTAGGTCAGCTTTGTTAGAGAGTGGTCACACATATTTTTGAATGTTTTTTAGTTTGATTGCTCTTTAAAAGTTACAAGCAAGAAAATCTTAACTTTTTTCTTTTGCTTCGAGTTGTTTATTTTTATGGTGAGCGCATAACGGTGAGACTTGATTTTATTTGATCAATTTTCTGTTTGAGTACTTTTACTTTCAAATTCTTAAAATGGTGTGCACACATAGTATGGTTAAGAGGCATCACCAAACAATCGAATCATTTAACATCCCATTTACGACACAAAGTCAATCATCAGCATATTATATCAAAACATAAACATATAGTGCCTTATTGAGGCCTATAAGACCTTAAACACATGCTAGAGAAGAATAGGGACTAAATCGAAACACATACAAAAATTCTCAAAATTTAAAAATTTTCTAAATTTCAGGGGATACACGCCAGTGTGGGTTAGCCGTGTGCCTCCCACGGCTTCTAGACACACCCGTGTGTCCTCCTCATGGTCAAAACTGAATTAACACCACGGCCACCAAGCACGCCCGTGTACCTTGGCCGTGGTCGATCTTGCCAAAACCACACGGCTACCAAGCATCCCCGTGTGCTAAGGCCGTGTACTCTTATCCCATATACTGAATTTTTCACACGGCTACTAGGCACGCCCATGTACCATGGCTGTGTGCTCTTAAGCTAGCTACTGACTTAGCCCCACGGACACTAGGCACGCCTTTGTGCCACAACAGTGTGACAAAATAGGCCATTTGCAAGGCCAAAATGCCACCCACTTGGGTCTTACCTACAAGCAAAATTATCAAGACATTTCATGCCTATTTGGCAACCAAGAACATACCAAATTAACCATCCAATCCATACATTCAATACCAATTCCAACCATGCTAAATTACAAGACTAAAACTCATCTCAACACAAGCATAATTCATTCATTTGCTTACTTAAAACTTGACCATTTCATGTGTCATCTAACCATGCCAACTTGCTCACCCAATTTCCATATGAATATAAATATAAGCTATTCACAACTTCACTAAATCACTAAGGCATTGATTCATCATTGAACTCACCATTCATAATCTATTTCATTACTATCATACCATATCAAAATATGCACCAAATACCATGTTTACTCATGCACATTACCAACATTTAGCTAGCCATATCACATGGCTATTTACACATCTCAAATATGAATCAAAACAACTAGCCTATACATGCCATATTTTAACTATATACATCTTTGCAAAAGTACCTAAAATAGATTTGCTGATAGTGTGATTGAGATGTTGACAATCCCCAGATCCGAGCTAGCTTTACTGACACTGCAAAGCAAAGAAACAAATCACACAGTAAGCTTTCAAAACCTTAGTAAGTTCGTAACAAAATACATTAAATCAAAACATATCATCACATAGATTATTTCACAATCTAATATCTCATATAATCCAAAGCTAGTATTTTTAATTAACCTTCCATAAACTCATTCATAGTTTCATCAACCACATAAGTTTTAAACGTACCTTAGCCAACACGTAGTTGTCAAATATTTATGCTACTCAATACTCATGATTCACTTCGATCAACATTCGTCCCTTCTTCAGTTTATTCGCACACTTAGTGCCTAAATAGTTAGCCGAAGCTTATTTAGCATCGCACACTTAGTGCATCCATATCAAACCAATCTTGAATCGATATCGCACACTCAGTGCCAACCACAAAGCCGAAGCTTATATTACCTCGCACACACAGTGCTATTTATTTCAGTCACATTTCCGAATACGCACACTTAGTGCCATTTAACTCAATCTATCACATAGCATTCACATTTCAATATTATCATACCATTCATTTAATAACATTAAACATAGCTAAATACACGTATTATGTCCGAACTTACCTCGGACTTCGAACTATCGAAGCGGTAGATTAATCGAGCACTTTATCTTTGCCTCGATCTCAATCTGAACCTCTCCTCTCTTGGTCTATACACATTCAAATTTAGTCCATTCAATCACCAAATCATTCATTTTAATCCAAACACACATATTTAGGGCATTTTACACAATAGCCCTCACATTTTCACATTTTGACACTTTAGTCTCTATTTTACAAAATCATCAAATACACAAAGTTGCAAAACACATATACTTAGCCGAATCTTCTCTATGTTTATACAAGTCCACACATTTTATTTATTTTACATTTTAGTCCTTCAATTTACACTTTTCATGATTTAGCCCAAAATATTCAATTTCATCAAAAATCCAAAGACAAAACATGTTAATCCAACACCAAATCTTCATATTTCACTATCATCTAGCACATAGCTCAAGCATTCATCAATGGCTCATCACAAAAACATCATCAATTCACAAAATTACAACGTGGGTTAGCTAGAGCACGAAGCAACGATTACGAAAATGTAGAAATTATCAAAAATCGAAGTGAAAACATACCCCAATTTGTTTAAGCAAGTGCCGAATATAAAAGAACTCAAACCCTTCTTCTCTATTTCTATTTTCGGTTGAAAGAACAAAGATGAACATGCTTCATTCTTTTGTTTTGTTTAATATTAACTAAATAATCAAATACCAATTTTGCCCTTAATGAAAAAAAAACATTTAATCTTATAATGGTTGGTTATAAATGTCCATCTACCATCCACTATCTAAATATTGGGCTAATTGCTTTATAAGGCCTCCATATTAATAAAACAATAGCAATTAAGCATTTAACAATCAGCACACAGCATTTTACACTTTATCTAATTAAGTTCTTTTTTCTTAATTCGACACGCAATTAATCAAATTATCACACAGAATTTTCACACAGTCTATATCTCATACTATTCACACAGAAAATAATATTAAATTATCATTCTGACTTCGGATTTGTGGTCTCGAAACCACTGTTTTGACTAGGGTCTAAATCGGGTTGTTACAACTCTCCCCCTTTAGGGATTTTTGTCCCCGAAAATCTTACCAGTGAACAGGTGTGAATATTGCTCTCTTATAACGTTCTCAGGCTCCCACGTAGCCTATTCAATTCCATGTTTGTGCCATAATACTTTCACTAAATAAATTTTCTTATTTCCCAATTCTTTGGTCTCTCGTGCCAAAATTCGGATCGGTTCTTCACTATACGACAAATCTGATTGAATTTCAACCTCAGTAGGAGCAATCACATGAGACAAATCAGATCGATACTGTCGAAGCATCGACACATGAAACACATTATGAATCTTTTCTAATTTAGATGGCAATCTCAATCTATAAGCAACCGGCCCAACTCGCTCAATAGTCTCATACGGTCCAATGAACCTGGGACTCAGCTTGCCCTTTCTGCCAAATCGAAGTATTTTCTTCCACGGAGACACTTTTAAAAACACTTTATCACCAATTTCAAATTTAATATCCTTTCGTTTCAAATCTGCATAAGACTTCTGACGATCTGAGGCCGCTTTCAAACTATCACGAATTACTTTCACTTTCTACTCAGTCTCTTTTATAAGATCAACTCCATGAATCTTATTCTCACTCAGTTCAGTCCAATACAATGGATTTATACACTTTCGACCATAGAGAGCCTCACATGGTGCCATTTTAATGCTAGATTAAAAACTGTTGTTATACGCAAATTCAATCAATGATAAATGCTTTTACCACGTACCTTCAAATTCAAGTATGCAACATCTCAGCATGTCTTCTAGAATCTGAATGATTTGCTTTGATTGACCATCCGTTTGCGGATGAAAAGCAGTACTGAAATGTAATTTCGTGCCTAACGCATCTTGCAGTTTCTTCCAAAATCGCAAGGTAAATCTCGGATCTCTGTCAGATACAATAGATAGCGGTACACCGTGTAATCTCACAATCTCGGCAATATACAATTCAGATAACTTATCTAAAGAATAATCGGTTCTCATCGAACAAAATGGGCTAATTTCGTTAATCTATCCACTATCACCCAGATTGTATCTTTCTTTCTCGGAGATAAGGGCAAACCCGACACAAAGTCCATCGTAATTCTCTCCCATTTCCACTCAAGAATCATAATCGGTTGTAATAAACCGGATGGAACTTGATGTTTATCCTTAACTTGCTGACAAACTAAACACTTCGACACATAGTCAGGAATGTCTCTTTTCATACCATACCACCAATAGAACTGTTTCAGGTCATTATACATCTTCGAACTCCTCAGATGTATAGTCAAATGACTATTGTGAGCTTCATTCAAAATCATCGAAATCAATTCTGAATTTCTCCTAACACAAATTCAATCTCTAAATCTCAAATAATCATCACTATCTACTCGAAATTCTGATTCAGCAATCGATTCATATTGAGTTCGTTTAGCCATTAGTTCAACATCATTTTCTGATCATCACAAATCTGCTATACAAACATCGACTTTACTTTCAATTCAGCTACAACCGCATCATCATCACACAGATCTATCTAATTACTCATAGCTTGCAAAGCATATAACGATTTTTGACTCAAAGCATTAGCTACAACATTAGCCTTACTCGGGTGGTAATCTATCACAAGTTCATAATCTTTCAACAATTCTAACCATCTTCTCTGTCGCAAGTTCAAATCTCTGAGTCATCAAATACTTTAAACTCTTATGATCAGTATAGACGTGACATTTCTCTCCAAACAGATAGTGACGCCAAATCTTTAATGCAAACACAATCGCAGCCAATTCAAGATCATGCATTGGTTAGTTCTTTTCATGCGGTTTTAACTGTCTCGAAGCGTATGTAATGAATTTCCCTTCTTGCATCAGCACACAGCTCAAACCGTTCAATGATCCATCACTGTATACTATAAACTCTTTGCCTGATTCGGGTTGAATCAACATTGGTGCTTCCATTAACAACACTTTTAACTGCTCAAAACTTTGCTGACACTTTTCTGACCACTCAAATCTAACATCTTTCTGTAACAACTTCATCAATAGAGTCGCAATCATCGAGAAACCCTTCAGAAACCGTCTATAATATCCTACTAATCCTAGAAAACTATGAACTTTAGACACATTTCTCGGAGGCTTCCATTCCAAAATAGCAAAAATTTTACTCGGATCAACTCATATCACAGCAGCTGATACAATATGCCCTAGAAAACCAACCTCACGCAACCAAAATTCACATTTGCTAAACTTTGCATACAATTGTTTCTCACGCAGGGTTTGTAGCACGATTCTCAAATGCCCGGCATGCTGCATCTCATCACACGAAGAGATCAAAATATCATCAATGAACACTACTACAAAGTGATCCAAATAAGGTCTGAATATCCGATTTATTAGATCCATAAAACTGCAGGAGCATTTGTTAGTTTGAAAGGCATCACTAAGAATTCATAATGTCCATAACTTATTCTGAAAGCAGTTTTAGCACATCAGATTCTTTAACTCTCAACTGATAGTAGCCTGATCTCAAATCTATCTTAGAAAACATTGTAGCTCCTTTCAACTGATCAAACAAATCATCGATATGAGCAACGAATATTTGTTCTTTATCGTCACTTTGTTCAACTGTCGATAATCAATACACATTCTCATAGTTCCATCTTTCTTTTTCACAAATAAAACAGGAGCTCCCTAGTGTGAGAAACTCGGTCGTGCAAATCCTCTGTCAGTTAATTCTTGGAACTGAGATTTCAACTCCTTCAATTCGGTTGGAGCCATTCTGTATGGAGTTATCGAAATAGGAGTAGTTCTCGGCACTAACTCAATACCAAATTCAACTTCCCTAATTGGAGGTAATCCAGGTAACTCTTCGGGAAACAAATCTGGAAACTCACCAACCACAGGCACAGATTCAACTTTCTTTTTCGACACTTTTGTATCAATTATGTACGCCAAATAAGCTTCACAACCCTTTCTCACGTAGTTCATAGCTTTCATTACAGATAAAATAGCTGGTAATCCTTTCATATTACTGGACTCAATTCGAACTATCTCACCATTTTGACTTTTCAATTCAATACTATTTCTTTTACAATTTACGATAGCATTATGCAAAGTAAGCCAATCCATACCCAGAATTATATCGAACTCATCGAATGGTAGTAACATGAAATTGACCGAAAAATATAAATCACGAAACATTAATAGGTAATTTTTACACACCTTATCCACCGAGACACACTTGCCTAAGGGGTTCGATACTCTAATCACAAATTCAGTAGACTCAACAGGTAAAGTCTTATTCAATACTAAATTCATACACACATAGGAATGGGTAGATCCTGGATCTATCAATACAATGACATCAATATCAAATAAAGTGAAAGTACCGGTGATGATGTTTGAAGATGATGCTTCCTCTCGTGCATGTATAGTATAGGCTCTTGCAAGAGCTCTCGCCTTCGATCTCACAGCTGTATCGGTTGTCCCTTTCTAACTTTCGCTCACATTTCTAGTGTTTCTGGGTGGTTTACCCCTAGCCATCACATTACTCGGTCTTTCATTCTAAACATTTTCCTCTTCCACCATCTTTGGGAAATCTCAAATAAAATGATCTTGGAATCCACATTTATAACATGTTCTATTATTATACTTACCCCAGCACTCTCTCACATGTCGTCTCCCACATTGTCTACACTTAGGCTTGTTACTCTTAACACTGCCAACACTTGATTCAATCGAGCTTGAGTTCGTGGACCAGTACTTTGTCTCGAACGATCTCTAATTGAATGTCCAAACGAAGCATTTGAACGATTACTTGCATCTCTAAATCTCTTTGTAGAAGGTTGAGAAAACTTACTCATCGATCTTTTTCTTTCATCACGAGCTTCAGAATCAGCTTTCTTCTTTTCTTTATTAAGCTCCTCAGCTTTGCATGCTCTTTCCACTAGCACCACAAATTCATTTATATCAAGTATCCCAACCAACAACTTTATGTCTTCATTCAACCCTTCTATGAAGCGTTTGTACATAGTAGCTTCGGTCGAAACATATTCCCTTGCATATTGACTCAATCTTACAAATTCCCTCTCGTACTTAGTAACAGACAAATGACCCTATTTCAGTTCTAGAAACTCTTTACGTTTTAATCAATGAAGCGTTGACTGATATACTTCTTTCTAAACTCAGTTTGAAAGAAGTCCCAAGTGATTCTCTCTCTCGGAACCACAGATATCAATGTTTTCCACCAGTTATACGCAGTATCCCACAACAACGAAATAGCACATTTTATACATTCATCAGGTGTCAATGACATCTCATCAAATACTCATATTGTATTCTCAAGCCAAAACTCGGCCAGCTCAACATCGTCATCAGATGTGACCCTAAACTCTTCGGCCCATACTTTCGAATCTTGTCCACAAGAAGTTTATTCAATACGATCGAATTTGTAGCTTGTGGCACAACAGGTACTTGTGGGGTAGAGGTTATGGTGTAGTCGGATTCATTCGAACGAACTCTGTAAACCACTCGCTTATCATTCGGAAGAAGGCTTGCTTAGCCTCTCTTCCCTCACTACTATCATTCGGCCTAGATATGGGTAGCAATATCCCTTGAGCGGGAGCAGGCGCATTACTCTCTACATCATCAGCAACTACTCGATCGGGGTCCATTACTATATGAAAACACATTTTCAATTGTCATAATTCATCACATTATCGTAATTTCATATATGGCATGTATAGCTAGATTCACACGCGTTACATTAGTCTGAGAATCGACTAAATCGTAGCTCTGATATCAATAAAATGTAACACCCCTATTTCGGCGATGGTTCCGGGTTAGGGGTGTTACAGGCAAAGCATAGATGTCATATTTGTAAAAAATCTACATGAACATGTTGTTTCTAATGCCCAAAAATATTCTATTGTTTATGGATTTGTTAGGAAAGTCATTTGAACAAAGGTCATTGCAAGATACATACACTTAAATGACCTTTTAAGGAGAACAAAAAAATGTTTGGTGATAAGAGGGATCATCATGACTCTAAATGCCAACAAGCAAAGGAGAGTAAGATTTATCTCTCACATGTTGTGAAATGTCATTGGTGTGGTTCAAAAGATCATTATGGTTCCCAATGTTCGATTCGCTATCCACCTAGTTATGAATGTTGTGAAGAAGAACGTACGTATGACACTGAGCCTATTGAGGACTCTTCTTTTAGTGCTACCATTGACGATGATGATATGAATTAGAAAGAAACTTCGAGTGACACCATTTGTAAAGACAGTAAGTGATTTTGTGCCTATTGTTGAGTTTAGATCTAACATTGCACCTTGTTCCAAAGTTGATGTCAAAGAAGTTGACAGTAATAGTGAGAACTGTGATGACGATGATATTGCACTTTGTGAATCGAAAAAGTTGATAATGAGAATTTTTTTCCTAGAGCCTATGGATTTGGACGAGTTAGACCTTTTTTGTCCTCCTAAAAGTTGTGTATTTTGATGAATTCAATGTTTAAAATTTTTGTGAGAGGTTAAAGGGAATTGATATGATTCAAGTAAAAAGACTAAGAGAAAAAAGACATTGAGCAATAAAAGTCAATTTGGTGGTCCAACTTTGGTGAGCGAAAATTCTTACAAGTTAAAATTAGATAGTTCAATTCAAAATGAAAAAGAGACTACAAAGAAAGAGAAAAATTATCCAAAAGAGAGGAATGATTATGTTTTCCCTAACCTTAATTGGAATTTGTCTAGTGGACTTGTTTCATTCTTTTAGAAATTTACTAATCCTTTGAGAGGAGCTCAATTAACCCATTCCACATATGATAAATATTCTTTCTTATTCAACCAAGGATAAGATTCGAGGACAAATATTTTTAAAGAAAAGGGGGATGATACATGTATGGATGGGGTAAAATTTATTAAATTTCATTCATCAAAGCTACCAATTTTCAAGTTTGGAAAATCAATCAATTTTCATACGTGTAGGTTTTATTATTTATTTATTTCAAATTTTGGCTATATAATTTAAGTATTTTAAGTTATTTAGGAGTATTATGCTTTTTAGTCAAGAAGAAAGGTTAGTTTAAAACTACTTATTTAGATTAATTAGAATTTAAGTATACTTGAGAATTTTATTTGAATGTACTTAGCTAGCCTATATAAAAGCCTATTCATTGTTCATTAGATACACAATTGTTTTTCATTAATAAAATGTCAACTCTAGGAGTTAACTTTTTTTGTGCAAGATTGCTTTCTTATGATTTTTTGAAGCATTTTTCTTCTCGATTTTCTTCAAGGAGTCGTGAGAATTCATTTTTTTCATCCTTCAATTTGTCAAGGATTATTTCTTGGGGTGTTGATTAGAGCCATTAATTGAGTTTATTGGGGTTTATACTTCAAATGGTTCAATTGGACACTTATCCATCTATCCATCGATTTCTTCAGTTGCTACAGTGGTTTCATTTCTGGTCCGCAATGATAGATTCTTATCTCTAAGATCTTTTTTCTCCTCGAACCCCTGTTGAGAAAAATAAACATGATTAGTGACTCCGAATCAATGGCCTAATAGTCTATCGGATCCTCCACTAAACAAACTTCTACCATAAAGAGTTTCATATCTTTGCCTTTGGTGGCTAAGTTATAACGACCCAGTTTCCAGTGGTGCCGAAAATGGTGGTTTTAGAACCCCATTTTCTGATGGTCGAATTTGTAAATATTATTTAATAATATTTATGAGATAGATATAGTGTTATTATGAATTTTGACTAGATATATTCTATTAATTGGTTAGTTAGTCAAGGTATAAGTGGTATGTACTGAAAGTCAATAGTTTTGGGAAACGAGGTATCAAAATCTTATTTTCACAAACTGAGCTCTTAAGTATTACTATTAAATATTTATAGAGTCATTTTCTAAGTTAATTGAATTTTGGATAGGAAATTCAGTCAAATTAATGGTTAATTAATGAATAAGAACTAAATTATAAAAGTGGTGAAATTTAACTATTATTAATTTTATTAGATAAAAGGCCAAATAGTATAATTAAGGCTTTAAATGGTAATAAGGCCACTTTTAAAGTTATTGGATGGTAAGTGCATAGATTTGGATGAATTATGTGTTAAAAATATATTATATTATAATTAAAAGTAATGAAAATATGTTATAACATAAAATTTAAAGAAAAAGAAAGGAAAACATCATTTTTCTCTATCTTTTCTTTCTCAAAACCGAACCCAAGGAAGAAGATGAAGGCTTCCAATGTTCAAGCTTTGAACTTTGATTGATCGAAAATTGGACCAAACTAAAGAAAATCAGGAAAATGATAAAAATTTCATAGTAGTCCTTGACATTCCTATCCTTGTGGTTTGTTACTAGTAAGTTCATATGAGACTTTATTTATTGATGATATATTTGTGTTATATTTTTTGTTTTATAGCTGATTTGTTGTTATATAATGTTTTGACATCAAAAGATTAAATCGAAAAATATGAAATATCTATATGTGAAATAAATATTGACTACGTAGCAATTGATTAATGATAAGTAATTACTATGGAATTGAATGGAAGTTAGTGGATGTTGAACTTGATTATGAAATAGATATGTATATAATGATATTACATAGTTAAATGTGTATACATAATTTGAAGTTTATGGTTTGTAACTTCATAAATTAAGTCATTCAAATTTCTATGTTCTTTCATTGCTTAGTATAATCAAAGGTAAAAGTAAGTTGAAAATAATTGATGGAATCAAGTTGTTGTGAAATGTAGATTCTTATGATGAAGGACTAAATTGTATAGGATCGAAAATAGTGTATTTGATGTAAGTATAGAATTGACCTTGTATTGGATTGAGAAATGTTATGTTATGAAATGACTTGTTGAATTGAGTTATGAATTTTGGTTGTTGGGATATAATTGAAAATTCTATAAAAAAAAATTTGTTGCTTAGAGAATGTACAATTGATGTTTTAGTTTACCTGATGAGGTACTAAGTTCCATTTAAATTGATGAGTGTTGGGCGCAATTGGATTACTTTGATTTGTCTAATAAGGCACTGGGTGCCAGCTGTATCGATGAGCATCGAGTAAATTCTTCACTTAGAAAAACAGGTATAAAATTGGGGTATTTTATGTCATTGCGATATGATTAATACATTTGGTATAATGTTAAGTTTTAATAAAACCTAGAAAGTTCTCTTAAAATCTTTTCATATTGATATTGTTTATAGTGATGCCTTTGTATGGTTATACAATGTTCAGTTGTTTTCATGCAGAGCTTAGATTAAGTAAGTGATCCTATACATTGACTTTAGCGTCCAATGGCAATCCTAAACTTAAGAGTTTGTGATAATTTTGGTTTGGTCATGGCATGTACATATGAGAGTTTTGTGGTTGAATATGTAATGTGTTAGATGAATTTAACATTTTGAATGTTATGTGAATATGCATATAATTATTAGTTGGTAATGATCTTCGTATTGGATAATTCTTGTTGATGGCATAAGTACGTATGTTATAATGCTTATGTGGTGATAAGGTAATACGTTATAAACATGCTAGTAAATGAATGGTATGTGTATGCTAAGTTTGAATGGATTTGGTAAGGTTTGTGTATGTTTGGATGGTTGAATGGAAGCATTATTATAAGGTGATTAAAAATGGTCAAATGAAGGAAGCTATATTAATTGTTTTTGGGTGCTTTGGATGGCATATTGGATTTGATTGAATATAATTTTATTTTTAGACTTAAATTGTTGGATTGAGGTGCCAAATGGGGCATATTGTTAGACACTTAGGTTGATTGTTATAAGTGATATTTTTCGTATAATATTAATGTTTTTGAACAAGTTGAAACTTGGTATAAAATGATGCTTGTGGTATAAGTGATTTAGGGCTAGAAAGCTTGTTTTGAAAGATATCTACAGGTAAACTCGACTTGATACATGGTCTGGCACATGGTCGTGTGCCATAGACGAGCATATGGCACGGTCATGTGACATCTTTTGAGAATTTACACTATTGACCCATACGGCCTCAGTCTTTCACACGGTCAGGGGACACGAACATGTGACCCCTTGTTTGTAAAATTTTCTTATCTTTTTTTTTCTTGTTTAGATTTGATCATTGATTGATACCGAGTTGGTTTTAATTTTTCGTAAGCTTGATATAAAACAAAAATTGATTGAGTTACATGTTGTACTTGATACTATATGAACAAAGTGATATTGAATTGATAATTGGACTATGAAATGTAATCAAATGTTTCATATTTGCTTGTAGCACCTTATAGCTCAAGCCTAGTGATCGGATCGGGTATAGGTTGTTACATAAGTATTCCTTCCATTCTCTACAGTTTTCTTTAAATTTCCCTTTCTTGCTATAGAAGCATTTAGACTTAGATAAGTCTTTAGGCTTCCTAGTTCTCTACCTTTGCACCTATGGTAACCCAAAAACCTTAGTCTTTCCTCTTTTAGCACACTTTCCGTTTCCCTTTCCCTTTTGAAGAAGAAGCGATAGCTATGTTTGCTTCTGCTCTTGGATTGGCAGACCGCCACTCAACATCAACTCATAAGATTGAAACTCCTTCATGAGTTGTGTAAGTGTTAGATTTTTTTTTTGCCAAGGTTATATGTGGCCCGGAAGCCAGCAAAATACTTGGATAAGCTCTTGAACACCATCTTAATTTGAGTGTTTTGGCACAAATTGGCCTCATTATTTACGGCCTATGTAACACCCCTCATCCGTATTCAACGTCAGAATAGGGTTAAGGAGCACTACCAGATTTACAAGACTTATAATCATACATTTCATATACAATTTTTCATATCAAATACAATTCAATCACAACCAATGATAGTGTCCCTTAAACGAGCCTACATGGCTTTAAACATGCATTAGAAATGGTTCGAGACTAAATCGATAACTCAGGAAATTTTTAGAAACTTAGTAAAATTTCAACCATGCAGGGGTCAACGCCCGTATGAATAGGCTATGTAACCTAAGTCATATGACTCTTTCCACTCGTCTCTGTCTTAGGTCTTAGGCCGTGTGGAAACAGGGTATACATACTGACTTAGGTTACACAGCCAACCACATGCTCGTGTGTCTAGCCCGTGTGCCATTCGAAGTGGCCACACATGCCCGTGTGTCAAGCCGTGTGCTAGGTCATGCCAAACCTGTAGGGTATATTGACTTATGCAACACGGCCAAGTTATACGCCCGTGTGATAGGCAGTGTCCCAATTAGGGGGTATACTGACTTGTACCACACGTCCAGTCACACGCCCCTGTGTGAGACCGTGTGGAGCATACTGACTTCAATTCAATTTCAACACCAGGGAACACACAACTGTGTAACATGACCGTGTGTCACACATGGCTGAGACACACGCCCGTGTCTCTGCCCATGTGGACAAAAATAGGCCATTTGCAAGGCCAATTTGCCACCCCAACTTCAATGTACCTACACAAGGCAAAAATGATACCATTTCATCATATAACTAGGCAGCCAAAATCATCAACCAAATGCACAAATCATACAATATCTATTTCCACTATTTCAATACTTAATTTAAAGCCATTAACATATTCAAATACCTATCAACTCATATTGCTTTACTAGACATAATTCATATATATGATTCATTCAATAAAACCATTCCAAATATGGATTGTCAATTCAACCTCATTCATTCATTATAGGTTAATTACC
Source organism: Gossypium rotundifolium (assembly GCA_025506655.1). NCBI lineage: Eukaryota > Viridiplantae > Streptophyta > Magnoliopsida > Malvales > Malvaceae > Gossypium > Gossypium rotundifolium. The sequence continues at coordinate 117,579,906 of CP106728.1, read as the reverse complement.
TAATTCAAAACAAAGCTATTAACACATCTTTATACATTAACAAAATTATCAACACAAGCCAACTTAAATGGCCCAAAATGCATGTACATCAAACATACCAAAATGACCAAAGCCTATACAAGCCATATACCATATATACATAACTCAAAAGTACCAAAATAGATGTCCGATAGTGTGATGAAGTTCCTGACGATCCTCCATTCCGATCTAGCTTCGATATACTATAAAGCATAGAAAAAAAATAACAAAATAAGCTATAAAGCTTAGTAAGTTCGTATGTATATATGAAATAATCAACATCATTCATTAAAAATTCCAAATAGATACATAATATGCAATTAAAACCTTAATCAATGATATTACATAAAGTTTAACTACAAAGCAACTCATAAGTTTTCATCTTCTTTATATTCATCATTCGAATAGTTTTCTGTACATACCTGTACTGATAGATATCTATTCTCACCAATTCGCTTATCAAATCACTTCGAGTTTATAAATGCTACGATATAAGTACATCGATTTTCGGATGCCATAGTCCAACTGTGGTCTTACACCTACATTGCCAAGGTCCTCCAGTGGTCTTACATTCACATGCCATGACCCAGTTATGGTCTTATTATCATATTTGCCATAGCCTAGCTATGGCCTTATTCAGTAACTCGTCCACCTAAACCGTATATTTAAATAAAATTCATCACATTAAGCCATAGAATAAATAAAATCTCAATACCATCCATCAATTGAATAAATACACATTCAAGTTCAATTATACGAACTTACCTCGTATACGGAAATGACGAAACAGATCGACTATTCAATTATTTTAGTTTTTCCCCGGTCTAAGTCCAAATTCCTCTTTTCTTAATCTATAAGTAATCAAAATCATATTATTTAATCAACTATTCATTCAATTTAGTCTAAAACACACATTAGGGCTATTTTACACACTTGCCCCTAAACTTTCACATTGTTACAATTTAGTCCTTATTTCACAAATAAACAAAATTCAAACAATTCAACAAAATCCATGCTTGGCCGAATTATATATAGGTCCTTAGCAGTCCAAAACTTTCATTTATTTCACATTTCATCCACACACTTTGCACATTTCACAATTTAATCCCTATTATGCATTTTCACCAAAAATCACTTAACAAAACGTGTAAAACTATCATCAAGCTTTCATATTTCAACATTAAATGTTAAAGAACACATAGATTCAAAAATGGCAACTCTCAAAATCTTTAACAGTTTCAAAATCTAAGGTACGGGCTAGCTAGATTGAGTTGCAACGCTTACAAAAACATAGAAATCATTAAAACCGAGCTAAAATTGTACCTTAATCAAGCTAGGAGTGTGTCGAATCAAGAACCCTAAAATGACTTCTTTTTCTTCAAAAAATTTGGTGGAGAAGATGAAAGATGGACACGTTTTATGATTTTTTTATTAATATTAACTTATTTCATAATTTACTAAATTAACCTTATGTATTAACCTTTATAACTATTTATAACATGTCCATAAATGTCCACTCATCAATATAATGGTCTAGTTACAACATAAGGACCTTAACATTAAGATTCTATAGCTATTTGACACCTTTAGCTAATAGAACAACACTTTTGCATTTTACGCGATTTAGTCCTTTTTCTCAAAATTAACCAACCAATCGATAAAATTAGCTCACGAAATTTTCACACATATCAAATAACATGCTGTAAATATCAAAAATAATATTAAAATAATATTATGACATCAAATTTTTGGTTTCAAAACCACTATTTTGATTTGACCAAAAACGGGCTGTTACAACTCTCCCCCCTTAAGGATTTTCGTCCTCGAAAATCTTACCAATGAATAGGTTCATGTATTGTTTTCTCATAGCATCCCTGGGCTCCCATGTAGCTTCTTCAACCCCGTGTTGATTCCATAATACTTCCACTAATGTGATTTTCTTATTTCTCAACTCCTTGATCTTGAGCTAAAATTAGAATCGGTTCTTCAACCTATGACATATCAGACTGAATTTCAACCCCGATCGGGGAAATAACATGTGAAGGGTCGGATCGATATCATCGAAGCATCAACACATGAAACACATTATGAATTTTTTCTAACTCAGATGGTAAAGATAGTTTATATGCCACTGGCCCAACTCGCTTAGTAATCTCATACGATCCGATGAATCGCGGGCTCAATTTCCTTTTGGACCAAACCACTTTGTCTTTTTCCACGGCGATACTTTCAAAAACACTTTATCCCCGATCTAGGACTCAATATCTTTCCATTTGAAGTCTGCATACGATTTCTGTCGATCTGAAGCTGCTTTCAAACTATTGCGAATTACTTTTACTTTTTCTTCAGTCTCTCTGATCAGATCAACCCCGTGAATCTTATTTTCTCTAAGATTAGTCCAGTACAACGGTGTTCTACATTTACGACCATATAGAGCTTCGTACAGTGCCATCTTTATACTCGACTGGAAGTTTATTGTAAGCAAATTCAATCAGTGGTAGATATTTCTCCCAACTACCTTCAAACTCAAGAATGCAACAAAACAACATATCCTCAAGTATCTGAATAACTCGTTCGGATTGACCATCCCTTTGTGGGTGAAACGCAGTGCTAAAATGCAACTTTGAACCCAAAGCTTCTTGCAATTTCTTCCAAAATTGTGAAGTAAATCTTGGATCTCTATCCGAAACAATAGATAAGGGAACACCATGTAATCTCACAATTTCAGAAATATACAACTCAACTAATTTATCAATCGAGAAATCTGTACGTACCGGAATGAAATGAGCTAATTTTGTCAATCCGTCAACAACAACCTAGATCGCATCTTTCTTTTTTGGAGATAAGGGCAAACCCGATATGAAATCCATTGTTACTCTATCCTACTTCCACTCATGAATTATAATAGGCTGTAATAAACCTGACGGCACTTGATGCTCAGCTTTGACTTGCTGACAAATCAAACATTTTGAAACAAATTCTGAGATACTCGTTTCATTTCGTGCCACCAATAAAGCTGTTTCAAATTGTTATACATTTTCGTGCTTCCCGGATATACTGATAAACACTACTGTGTGCTTCATTTAGAATCTTCCGAATAAGCTCATAATTTCTTGGTACACATATTTTATCACGAAACATCAAACAATCATCAGGCCCTATTCGAAACTTTGAATCAGAAGTCGACTCACACTGAGCTCATTTTTCTTACAATTCATTATCAAATTTTTTAGCCTCACAAATTTGCTGTAGAAATAACGGTATCACTTTCAACTCGGCTACTATCGAACCGTCGTCAGACAAAGCTAATTGTGTGTTCAAAGCACGTAAAGCAAATAAGAACTTTCGGCTCAAAGCATCAGCAACTACGTTCGCTTTCCCCGGATGATAATCAGTCACTAATTCATAGTCTTTTAGCAATTCTAGCCATCCCTGCTGTCGTAAATTCAAATCTTTCTAAATCATCAAATATTTCAAGCTTTTGTGATCGGTATAAATATGACATTTCTCATCAAACAAGTAATGACGTCAAATTTTCAATGCGAACACTATCGCAGCTAACTCTAGATTATGCGTCAGATAATTCTTTTTGTGCGACTTCAACTGTCTCGAGGCATAAGCTACAACTTTGCCTTCTTGCATCAAAACACAACTCAGATCATTTAACGATGCATCACTGAAAACTACAAATTCTTTACCCGACTCAGGCTGAACTAACACTGGTGCCTCTGTCAATAATACTTTTCTGACCATTCAAATTTAACATCTTTTTGAAGCAATCGTGTCATCGGAGTCGTAATCATTGAGAAGCCTTTCACAAATCATCTATAATAGTCGGCTAATCCTAGAAAACTACAGACTTCTGATACATTTCTCGGATGCTTCCAATCTATAATCGCAGAAATTTTGCTCAGGTCAACTCAGATACTCACAGCTAAAACTATATATCCCAGAAAACAAACCTCTCGTAGCCAAAACTCATATTTTCTAAACTTTGCAAACAACTATTTATCTCTCAAAGTTTGTAACACGATTCTCAAATGCTCGGCATGCTTGGATTCATCAGAAGAGTAAATCAAAATGTCATCAATAAACTCAACTATGAATCGGTCTAAGTACGGCCTGAAAATCCGTTCATCAAGTCCATAAAAACAACAGGTGCATTTGTTAGTCCGAAAGGCATAACAAGAAATTTGTAGTGTCAGTACCTTGTTCTAGATGCAGTCTTTGGAACATCTGAGTCTTTAACTCACAACTGGTAAAAACTCGATCTCAAATTAATTTTCAAAAACACTGTTGCCCCTTTTAACTGATCAAACAAATCATCTATTCGTGGCAAAGGGTATTTATTCTTGATCATCACTTTGTTGAGCTGTCGATAGTCTACACACTTCTCATCATGCCATCTTTTTTACAAATAACACCGGTGCACCTCAGGGAGAGAAACTCGGTTTAGCAAAACATTTATTTGTCAACTCTTGCAACTAAGCTTTCAATCCTTTTAACTCTATCGGAGGTATTTTGTACAGAGCTAGCGATATTGGCTTTGTTCTTGGTACTAATTCAATACCAAATTCAACCTCTCTAATAGGTGGTAAACCCGGTAACTCTTCAGGAAATACATCTAGATACTAGCACACAACTAGTCCTAATTCAATCTTTGTTTCTGTCACTTTTGTAAGTACATAAGCAAGACAAGCTTCACACCCCTTTCTCACAAATATCTGAACTAACATAGACAAGATCAAAACTAGAAAACTATTTAGATAATCAGATTCAATTCTAATAGTCTCATTATTCTGACATTTTAGTTCAATTGTCTCTCGTCTACAATTCACTATAGCATCATGCATCGTCAACCAGTCCATACCCTGAATAACATCAAACTCATCAAACGAAAACAACATCAAATCAACCATAAAACAGTAACCCCGAGTCATTAACGGAAATTCTCGCAAACTTTGTCAACCAGGATATATTTTCCTAACGGGTTCGACACTTTTATAACAAATTCAGTAGAATTAATAAGTAAATTCTTACTAGCCACTAAGTACACACATATATATGAATGAGTTAATCCGGGATCTATCAATGCAACTACATCATTATCATAAAGAGAGAATGTACTGGTAATAACATTTGGAGATGATGCTTCTTCAAGAGCATGAATAGCATAAGTTCTGGCAGGTGCTCTAGCCTCAAATCTCACAGCAATATCTTGTGTCGCACCTTTACCACCACTCACATTTCCAACATTACGGAATGGTCTTCCTCTCGCAGTCGTGTTGCTTTGTCTTGTACTCTAAGATTTATCTTTCTCATCTAACTCAAGACAATCTCAAATGAAGTGTTCGTCAGAACCACATCTAAAACAAGCTTTATCATTCAATCTACATTCTTCAAAATGTTATTTTCCACATCGTCTACATTCAGGTTTGTTCGGTCTAACATTACCCACACTTGCCACTGACATAGCTGGAGTTTTTGAACCCGTAAATTGCTTTCCACGATCTCTATTAGAGTACTCCACTGGTGCATTTGATCGACTATACGAATCTCGAGATTTCTATGATGAAGAGTGATAGGGTTTATTCATCAATCTCTTTCTCGAATCTCTAGCTTTCGAATTAGCCTTTCTCTTTTCTTTGCCCAGTTCTTCAACTTTGCAAGCACGTTCGACTAACAAAACAAATTCTTTTAAATCCAATATCCCGACCAAAAGTTTAATGTCTTCATTCAGCCCATCAACAAACCAATTGCACATTATCTCTTCGGTAGAAACATATTCTCGAGAATACTTGCTCAACCATACTAATTCTCTTTCATATTAAGTTACGATCATACAACCCTATTTCAATTCTAGAAATTCTTTATGCTTTTGGTCAAGGAACCGTTGACTGATATATTTCTTCGAAACTCGGTCTAAAAGAATTCCCAGGTCACTCGCTCTCTCAGCACTACCGACACTAAAGTATTCCACCATTCATATGCAGAGTCTCTCAGAAGAGAAATAACACACTTTAAGCATTCAGCTAGAGTATATGAAAGTTCATCAAACACTCGGATAGTATTTTCAATCCATAACTTGACTCTCTCAGGGCCATCATCAACATTAGCCCTAAACTCTTCAGCCCCATGTTTACGAAACTTATCAACTGGAGGCTTATTCAATCTTAAAAGCTCAACTCCTTGAGGAACTACAGGTATAATTTGGGGAATAGGAGGGGGTGGAGGTTGTTGAACAGCCGAATTTGTCCGAGCATATTGAGTGAACCACTCATTCATCATCTGGAAAAAGGCTTCTTTATCCTCACCTCCGTGACTACTCGACATGGGTCTAGATTTGGAAGGCGCTGTCCCTTGAGCGGGAGCTAGTGCATTACTCTTAACATCATCCGTTATGGCTTGTTTGGGATCCATTACTATACGAAAACATAGTTTATAATGTCAAAATTCATCACACTATCACAGGTTATATATGGCATGTATAGCTAGACTCTAACACATGCTACGTTAGTCCTAGAATCGACTAAACTGTAGCTCTGATATAGATAAATGTAACACCCCTCACCCATATTCAACGTCAAAATAGGGTTACGGAGCATTACCAGATTTACAAGACTTATAATCATACATTTCATATACAATTTGTCATATCAAATACAATTCAATCACAACCAATGATAGTGTCCCTTAAACAAGCCCACATGGCTTTAAACATGCACTAGAAATGGTTCGAGACTAAATCGATAACTCGGAAATTTTGGAAACTTAGTAAAATTGCAACCATACAGGGGTCACACGCTCGTGTGAACAGGCCGTGTGCCTCACATGGCTCCAGACACGTCCGTGTCTCAGGCCGTGTGGAAACAGGGCATATATACTGACTTAGGTCACACGGCCAACCACACGCCCTTGTGTCTAGCCCGTGTGCCCTTCGAAGTGGCCACACACACCTGTGTGCCAGGCCGTGTGCTAGGCCATGCCAAACCTATAGGGTATACTGACTTATGCAACATTACCAAGTCACACGCCCGTGTGTTAGGCCGTGTGCCAATTAGGGGGAATACTGACTTGTACCACAAGGCCAGTCACACGCCCGTGTGTGAGACCGTATTAAATTTTAACACCAGAGGGCACACGACTGTGTAACATGACCGTGTGTCACACACGACTGAGACACACGCTCGTGTGGACAAAAATAGGCAATTTGCAAGGCCAATTTGCCACCCCAACTTCAATGTACCTACACAAGGAAAAAATGATACCATTTCATGATACAATTAGGCAACCAAAATCATCAATCAAATGCAAAATTCATACTATATTTATTTCCCCCATTTCAATACTCAATTTAAAGCCATTTACCTATTCAAATACCTATCAACCCATCTTGCTTTACTAGACATAATTCACATATATGATTCATTCAATAAAACCATTCCAAATATGTATTATCAATTCAACCTCATTCATTCATTATAGGTCAATTACCTAAATCAAAACAAAGCTATTAACACATCTTTATACATTAACAAAATTATCAACACAAGCCAACTTAAATGGCCCAAAATACATGTTCATCAAACATACCAAAATGACCAAAGCCTATACATGCCATATACCATATATACACAACTCAAAAGAACCAAAATAGATGTCTGATAGTGTGATGAAGTTCCTGACGATCCTCAATTCTGAGCTAGCTTCGATATACTATAAAACATAGAAGAAAATAACAAAGGAAGTTATAAAGCTAAGTAAGTTCATATGTATATATGAAATAATCAACATCATTCATTAACAATTCCAAATAGATACATAATTTTCAATTAAAACCTCAATCAATGATATAACATAAAGTTTAACTACAAAGCAACTCATAAGTTCTCATTTTCTTTTAATTCATCACCAATTCGCTTATCAAATCACTCTAAGTTTATAAATGCTTACGATATAAGTACATCGATTTTTCGATGCCATAGTCCAACTATGGTCTTACACCTTAGTCCAACTATGGCCATACACCTACATTGCCAAGGCCTTGCTGTGGTCTTACATTCACATGCCATAACCTGGTTATGGTCTTATTATCCGATTTGCCATAGCCCAACTATGGTCTTATTCAATAACTCGTCCACTTAAACTGTATATTTAAATCAAACTCATCACATTTTGCCATAGAATAAATATAATCTCAATAGCATCCATCAATTGAATAAATACACATTCAAGTTCAATTATACGAACTTACCTTGTATACGGAACTGACCAAAAGGATCGACTTTTCAATTACTTTGCTTTTTCCCCGGTCTAAGTCTCAATTCCTCTTTTCTTGATCTATAAGTAATCGAAATAAGCTTATTCAATCAACTATTCATTCAATTTAGTCTAAATCACACATTAGGTCTATTTTACACACTTGCCCCTAAACTTTCACATTGTTACAATTTAGTCCTTATTTCACAAATACATAAAATTCACACAATTCAACAAAACCCATGCTTGGCAGAATTATATATAGGTCCCTATCATTCCAAAACTTTCATTTATTTCACATTTCAACCACACAATTTGCACATTTCACAATTTAATCCATATTATGCATTTTCACCAAAAATCACTTAACAAAACGTGTAAAACTATCATCAAGCTTTCATATTTCAACATTAAACGCCAAAGAACACAGATTCAAAAATGGCAACTCTCAAAATCTTTAACAATTTTATAATCTAAGGTACGGGCTAGCTAGATTGAGCTGCAACGCTTACAAAAACATAGAAATCATTAAAAATCGAGCTAAAATCGTACCTTATTCAAGCTAGGAGTGTGCCAAATCAAGAACCCTAAAATGGCTTCTTTTTCTTCAACAAATTTGGTGGAGAAGATGAAAGATGGACACGTTTTATGATTTTATTTTTATTAATATTAACTTATTTCATAATTTACTAAATTAACCTTGTGTATTAACGTTTATAATGGTCTAATATAATGGTCTAATTACAACATAAGGATCTTAACATTAAGGTTCTATAGCTATTTGACAACTTTAGCTAATAGAACAACACTTTTGCATTTTACGCGATATAGTCCTTTTTCTCAAATTAACCAACCAATCGATAAAATTAGCTCACGAAATTTTCACACATATCAAATAACATGCTGTAAATACTGAAAATAATATTAAAATAATTTTTAACATCAAATTTTTGGTTCTGAAACCACTGTTCTGATTTGACCAAAAATAGGCTGTTACAGCCTCGGTAAAGTATTCTATAAGAGTGATCATATGGTATTTGATTGGAGTGTTGGGCTTTTACTAGGCATTCATCAAGCTAGTTATGGAAGATTTTCTAGCCAAGGAAGCTTGGCCTCCGAACGTATCTTCTAGCTTATCTAGAACCGCTTTAGCAGTCTTATATCTCTTTTGTTGATTATACAGAGTGTTGGTCATGCTTGCCAGCATATAGCAACAAGTTATCTCATCGGACTCTTATCAACATTTTCTAGCCTCAGCTTGAGTGGCCAAAGGGCACTTAGTATCAAGAACTGTTTTAAGTTTCTCACTACTCAAGACAATTATTAGGTTCATTTTCCATTTCTTATAGTTATTTCCATTCAGTTTATTTTCAGTGAGTATGTTCAATAAGGGAGTAGGTACAATTTTCAAATTGAAAATAAAATATGCATTTATTAATATCTTTGTATAAGTAAATGTTCGAAAACTCTTTGCAACATTATGATATGCATTAAGATGCTGCATGCGTCTTACATTAAACCTTGAAAAAAATATAAATTGTTTCAGAGATAATTCCCACACCCATTGAATCAAGCAACCGTAGGGTGATCTCGATCAACTAGTAAGAATATGGATTTCTATCCAATTAGTACGTGAACCTAATTCCTTAGGCATTTACACGTACTAATAATCGTGTGACGTTTGGCCATCATTCTAACTTAAGTAGATCTCTGTAGGGAGTTACTTAACTAGAAGATCTTGAGTGTATAACCATCAACACAATGCCTCTCGCATCATGCACCACAAATAAGTTATTGTGGGACAATCTTACCGAGTAGCATGCTTTGACTAGTTGTCCTATTTTGAATATAGAATTTCTTGACCTATTGATTGATAATGCTTACCACAAGGGTCGGTCCAATTATTATTTGACCACAATAGAGCTATTCTTTCTTTTAGGACATCACCTTAGTGAAATCCAAATAGAAATCCTACTATGGGGTCGTGCACTTGCCATACCATTACAAGAGACCATTGATGGAGGTCGTAGGTCTTGTTTAGGGACCTTCTCCCACTCAATATTTTAAAAACATACAAGGTTTTTAATTTTCGGTTTCAACCATGAATGATTAATATATGCATGACAAGTATATGTGGAATTCTTTCCTAAACTAAATGGCATTTTTATCTCATATATGCATGACATACTATTGTAATTTTATAATATTCACATTTATTTATTCATAAAATCAACAATTTTGACTCTCCACAATGTTTCTTTTAAGGGAAAAAACTAGAAAAAGTGAGTGTAAACCATGCACCAAGTAGTGTCCCAAGAAAGGGAGGTGAGTCATATTTGACCACCTAAAAACCAAGTCTTTCCTTGCCAGAGCCAGTCCTAGACATACACCTTCTCATTACCACACTTTTCACAGCAATCGAATAACCTAAAGAAGTGAATGGAACAATACAACATATGTATTTTCTCATCATCACATTTATTATCTTTAATCGATGAACTGTGAATCATCTCATACATATATCACAATTATATCTTTAACAATTACTAAACAGATATATAAGGATATTAGTAATTAAAATAAAATTTCTAGCCAAGGCGTCCATGGTTCTATTTCTAGAAAATAAATGAAAAACCAAAAATTACATAGCTTTTAACCACAAGACATTTCTTGTGTCTTCAACCTCCATCGCTCCATCTTTACCTCGTCATGGAATCCTTTTGGGAAAATTTACATTTAAGTCTAATGTCTGTTTTCGGCTCACAAGAATTCTATATAAAAATAATAATCCTACATGAAGATGATAGTCCATGATCTATTTCCTAAAAACCACAACCTTGGCAAAAAATAACAATTATATAACAAATATATAATATCACATTCATTCTCATATATTCCCCTAAACATGCGAATAATTACAAGAATGTCACATCTTATCAAATATCAATCACACAAGATGAAAAGAGAGATTCGGTCTTGGTTTACACTATAAACATAGCACAACCTGGCTCTTGATACCAATTGCTGGAAAAAATTCTGGTTTGAAAACGGTTTTCTTGCACAGCGAAAAATTAAAATTTTGAAAACTGACTTGATTTATGATATTGATAGCAATAAATGCTAACCAAAATCAAACCTGTGTTTTCGACTTAACGAACATTTGTTATTCCCGACTTTCAACCAAATTATCTTCTCCTCTATTCTCGTACCACGAACTGCTTCAATTGTGGGCTTAAACCAATTGAATTAAAACATAGAACAAGAAAAATTTTCTCTCTTTTATTTGGGGTGAAAACGAAAACTTTCTCTTCTTTAAGAGAAATCGATAGAATTGTTATTCTAGAAAAATATATTTATTAGTTGAGAATAAGTTCTCTCTATTTTTTGGCAGTCTCAAAGTTGTGTATTATGTCCTACCAGTGCCATCTATTTATAAGAAGGAAGGTAGAACCATCGTTGAGTTGTAGTGGTTTATTTCAAATAGAAAAACAACTTCCTACTTAGAGTAGGTGTGGGGTGGATGACACACCCTAGTATTCCTACTAGGGTTGCCATCCCTTCATGTTATATGAGGGATTTTGGGCCTTTCTCTCATCGGGTCCAATTACAAGTATTTCTTGAGCCTTTTAACCCAGTACCTTGTAATGTGATCTAACCTGATTCGATTTTTCTATTTCCCAAAATAAATTTTAATATTTTATATTAAATAATATTCTTATCCCTATTTTACATCTAGTAAAATTATGACGATTTTACCTAGTAAAATATCAAGAAAATATGTTTAATATATCAAAACTCAACATGTTCACTATGACTGAATGATTTGTTTTCATTTTCGGGCTCTAAAATAGCTCAAAAACATAAACTCATTATTCTGATAATTTTTAAGTAATCCATATAGAATTGGAAATGAATCATTTCCATTTCCATTTCCATTTTGGAAGCATCCATTCATTTCCAAATAATTCCATTTCTTCATTTTAGAAAAAACCATAGTTATCTCTGAATATTTCTCATTTCTCTTTTCCTATTCATGTGGTCTCAAACTTACTACGATCACAATAAAGGCAAGCGCACCTATCGTTCAATAGTATAGTTATGGTAAGACCAGTAATATCGTATCCACGAGGACCAATAGAACTAGTAATTACTATCTTTTTATCATCTAGCCTAAGAATTAAAGTGATTCTTTCAAACTAAAACTAATTAAACACGACAACGAAAGAATTAGGAAAATATTTTTAGACAATTTATATGAGATAGCCAATGCCTAAAGAAGAATTCACCTAGACTTCACTTATTACTTTTTATTCATATGATTTATTCACTTGACTTAATCCGTAGAAATCCCTGATTTATGTTAATATCTCTTTCAAGACTAAAAACAACTAACTCTAGGCTGATTAATTGAAATTTCTTTCTAATTAAAACCCCTATTGTCGCATTAACTCGATCTATGTATTCTCTTATTAGATTTGACTCTAATCCGACAGATTTTCGTCGCCCTATTTCTAGGGTTGCAATCAACTCCGCTTAATTCTGTTGATCTACTCTTAAATAGGGGCTTTTGTTCCTCTGAATAAGCTCATTCGACTTGAATCAATAACCCGAATTATCAAAACAAGAATAATAACTCACAATTAAGAATAAGAACAAGTATTTATCTTATAAATCAACTAATAATATGATCCGTCATAGGTTTCATCCCCTTAGGTATCTAAGGGATTTAGTTCATACTAATAGGGGGAAAACATCTTAAAATAAGGAAAACAACAAAACATAAGAAAACCAAAAAACTTATAAAGAACTTGATGGGCGATCTTCAGTCTTGATGGAGATCCTTCTCCTAAGCTGCTTCCGATGACTGTCTTCGAGTATTTTCTGCTTTCTATTCGGCGTCCTCTTTTAGGTTACCCCCTAAGGTGTTTATATAGGCTTTGGAACACCTCTCTTAGCCCATAAGTAGTCTATTCTGAATAGAATTCAACTTTAATATGGCAAGGGCACGTCCGTGTAACACGCCCGTGCTCGACACCTTATATCGTGCTCAATTTTGCTCATCACACACGACCGTGTGGTCTGCCCGTGTATGTTGATCCAGGCCGTGTTTGATCCTACTAGCATTACATGGTTGTGTTTGATCCTACTCGCATTACACGGGCGTGTTTGGTAGCCCAGGCCGTGTTGATTCTTAAGGTAGGCATATTTTGTCCCGTTTTGGCCCGTTTCTCATTCTTTTCAACTTCCTAAGCTCTCTTGAGTGTAAAACATGAAACTAAGGGATTAAGAGTATCAAATTCATCAAATCTAATGAAAATTCATCTAAAAATAAGCCAAGCATAGAGTTAAAATATGTATAAATTGAGGTTTATCAAATATCCTCACACTTAAGCCTTTGCTTGTCCTCAAGCAAAATCCTCAACTCACAATTAAAATTAAACTTCCTCGAATCATAATTCTCATTAATAATGTCTCATCATAATTCATGGATAATTCACACATGGATGATTTAACTAAAAGAGTCCTAAAGATTCAAACAATCTAAGTCATAAATTTTATTTTAGCATGAAAACATAGGTGTTTCCTCTTACCTAAATAATTACCTCTAATTCAAAACCGACAAGGATTGACATCCTCACTAAAGATTCACTCAAATCACTCAAAGTGTTTAAGGTTAAAATAAAGCACTCAAAAGTCAAACATGAAGAGTTATTACTATAGGCTTGCAAATCAAATCTCCACCACTATGAAATGAGATGATACACAAATCAAAAGGTCTTTAAAGGGTTGTAACGGGGCTTGGGTTAAAGGTGTGGATAAAGGCTGAAAAAGAAGGTTAAATTTGTGATTGAATTGACAATTTACCTAACTAGAAAAGTAAACTAATACTGAATAATTACATCAATTGAAAACTTATCACAATAATAAGAGCTTCTTCTCAAGATATGAAATTAACTTCTTAAGCTCAAATAATCAGAGAACTAATAATGAATATATCACAACTTTTTTTTAAAAAAAAAATAAGAACAAACAATAATAAGAAAGAACTTAACAACTGAAATAGACAACATAGTTAGGCAACTGCTCAAATCAAATCTCGACAAAATGGGGTCAATAAAGTAGGGGAATTAAAAAAATTTTGGTTTTGGGTTAATGTTAATGGATGAGTCAAGAAACGGTTTATTAGGCTCAAAAAGGGTTCACTAGGGGTTAATTATGAAGGTGGGCTTTTTGGTGGAATAAGTGGGTTAAATCCTAGGTGCCTTTATCATCTCAGTATATCACATCAAAAGTGTGGTCTCAACATGCATAATCAAAGAAAGTTATAGAATAACAAATCAATGTTGACACACTCATAATAAATAAAGTGAGCACGAAAAATGTATGCTCTAAAGGCTCAAAGTCTCACAAAAATTATGGTTTTTGATGTCAATCTTGTAAATTTCAAACTTCAAAGTAATATTTAAATTTAGGGCAACAACCTAACCAACTTTTTAATTTTGAAAATAGACTTATCATGCTTGATTCTCTAATATCTTAAAGTATAAATCATTAATGCACAATTACCTATGACTTACTTCAAAACATATTAACACAAATCATAAATCAATAGAAGTTTCATTCTAATAGTAATATGAGAAAGTTACTTAAGAACAATGCATAATTCAGTATTGTTGACACCTCCCCACACTTAAGATGTACATTGTCCTCAATGTACAAAGATAGATAATGACAATATAATAAGAAAATCATAAGATAGGGAGAGAAGTGAAACTTCCTGAATTTTTGGATGGAGTCAAAGAAAAGAAACGGTGTAAGGTTGGGCAGAGGAGGTGGATATTTCGGTGGTGGTGTGGTCGTTCCTTCACAGCCCCTTGAACCTAAATTAAAGAAGTCAAAATATACTAATAAAAATAAAGGACAGGAAAGATAAAGGGAAAGAATTTAAAAATGAAAATAAAAGAAAAAGAAAAAATAAATGGACTCAAAGGTCCTTGTCTTGTCGAGGGAATAAAGCGGTCGGCATGAACTTATGTAGAGTGGTCGCGCATGGGGAAACCGTGCTAGGATCCTTTCACTTCTTTGACATGGAGATGGTGGTGTAAATAAGAAATGAGGGAAAGGAGGAAAGAAAAAAGGATAAAGGTGGTTTTTGGCTGACGAAGAAGTGAAAAAATAGAGTAAATAGAGTGAGGAGGCGGTGGCCGGTGGTGAGAAGGGGGGAAAGCTGTGGTGGCTAGGGTTGGGGGGGAGAGGGGTTTGGAGAAGGAGATGAATAGTGAGGTGGTTTAAATAGAAATTAGCTGCCCACACCCGTGTACCTTGGGCGTGTGAGGTCACACGGCCGTATCGCATGGCTGTGTGGTGCCTCATTCGTTTCTCCCATGCCTGTGTAGAAGTTTCCATGCCCATGTTGCGTATTCAGTGCCGACCACGATTTAGGGACACGGGCATGTCTTACACCCGTGTTACTTTCTTAGTGCCGACCACGGCCGTATCGCACGGCCGTGGCATTTTATCGCCGCCCATGTTTTGAGGAAAATTTTCGCCTTTGGTTCACACGGTCTTGGCCACACCGATGTGCCTAATCGTGGTGTCCACACGGCCACAGCCACACCTGTGTACAAGGCCGTGTGGTAGGGAAACCTATGCTTTTATTGAATTGGTTATTTTTTGGTTGGGTGCTAAAAATAAAAATTAATGGGGTTAGTGCTCGGGTTGCCTCCCAAGAAGCTTCGTTTAAAGTCTTAAGCTAGACTTTCCTTTTGTATACTCATGGTGGTTTGAGGAGTTGAAACTCCTCTCTCCTGCTATCAATTCTAGAATCAAAGTAAGGTTTAAGTCAAGTACTATTTACCTTAAAAGTACCTACATTAGGGTGAGTTACCTCGACCGTTCCGTATGGAAAAACCTTGAGTACCGTAAAAGGGGTCACCCCATTCGTATTTAGTTCTGACGTGGTTATTCGGGGATCTGTTTCATCTAATAGTACTTGGTTTTCAACTTTCAAGTGATTTATCCCACCCTTAGGCTCGTCATGAAATTGCTTTGGTTTATCGTGTTTTCTTAATTTCTCCTTGGCATGTGTTCTCCACTCGTCTAATTCATCGATCTGAAGCCTCTGCTCCTCATGAGTTATTTCGTTGTTGGTATGAGTTTTAGGATATGTCTCAATTGTGTAATTTCATGGTTCTTCTTGAAAAGAAGGTTGAGCCAAATGGTCATTAATGTTCTCACTTTTATTACTCAATGTCCTAGCCGAGTCAAGAGCCTGGAGAGTGATTGTTTCGTCACCTACAGAAGTATGAGTTCTCTTGTACCAACATAAATTCTAGTTTTAGCAGTTGCTAAAAAGGGTCTTCCTAAAATTAAAGGAACATTATTGTCCCCATCCATGTCTAAGACAACAAAATCTACTAGGAATATGAATTTATCAATTTTTACTAGTACATATTCGATTATACCCCTAGGAACTCTAATAGTTTTATCAGCTAATTGAATGCTCATCCTAGTTTGTTTGGGTTTCTCGAGACCTAGCTGTTTAAACATTTTATAAGGCATAACATTGATGCTTGCCCATAAATCTGCTAAAGCATTATTAACAGATAAACTACCAATTAAGTAAGGAATCGTAAAACTGCCTGGATCTTTTAACTTTTGTGGTAGTCTATTTTGTAAGATTGCTGAGCACACTACATTTAATTCCACATGCGACGCCTCGTCTAACTTCCGTTTGTTTGTTAAGAGCTCTTTTATTTTTTTTTTGAATTGGACATCTGCGAAAGATCTTCAATAAATGCTAAGTTAATATGTAATTTTTTTTAAAAGTTTAAGAAATTTACCGAATTGTTCATCTATGCGGTCTTTCTTTGTCAGATTGGGATATGGCACACGAGGTTGATATTCTGTACTTATCAGTTTTGGTTCATCTAACCCTTCATTGGCGTGAGTAGTAATGGCATGAAGTTGCTCCTTTGGGTTATTTTCAGTGTTCTGGCAAGCTACCTTGTGGTCGTTCGGATATGAGCTTAGCAAGTTCTCTTAATTGGTTCTCGATCCCTTGAATCGATGCTTGCTAATTTTTTAGTGTTGTTTCGGTGTTTTGGAAACGGGTTTTTGACACCGTGATAAATTTTGTTAGCATCTCCTCAAGGTTTGGCTTTTTCTCTTGTGGGTAGAGTTGCTGTTGAAAGCCTGGAAGGGGTTGTTGTCTCTGACTTCCTTGGCCACCCCATGAAAAGTTTGGGTGGTTCCTCCAACCTGGATTGTAAGTGTTACTATAAGGGTTTTTTGAGGTCTAGAATTGTTATCCATATAATTCATCTATTCATTTTCTATGCCAGAGTTGTAGGGTGGGTATTCTGTATTGTTCGTCCCTCCTCCCTATGTACCGCACTACATCACTAGATGTACCTAAGAAGAACCACACAAACCATCAATCTTTTTATTTAACAGTTCTACTTGGTTTGATAGCATGGCCAGTGCGTCGAGGTTGAAAACACTGGAGGCTTTTGTTGGCTTTTTCCTCATAACTTGCCACTGATAATTATTCAGTGCTAACTCCTCTATAAACTCATAGTCCACTTCAAGGGTCTTGTTATTTAGGGTTCCACTGGCGGCTGAATCAATCAACTGCCTAGTTGAGGGGTTCCCACCATTGTAAAAGGTTTAAACCTGTAGCCACAAAGGTAACCCATAGTGGGGGCACCTTCTGAGTAAATCCTTGTATCTCTCCCATGCATCGTAAAGTGTTTCTAAATCCATCTGCACAAAAGAAGAGATATCATTCCTCAACTTAGCCGTTTTAACTGGCGAAAAGTATTTAAGTAAAAAAAATTTTGGTCATTTGTTCCCATCTAGTGATTGATCCTCGTGGTAATGAGTTCAACCACTGTTTAGCTTTATTCCTCAACGAGAAGGGAAACAACTGAAAGCGAATGGCATCGTCAGAAACACCATTTATTTTGAAAGTGTCGCATAATTTCAGAAAATTTGCTAAATGATTGTTTGGATCCTCATCCTGCAAACCATCAAAGTGAACAAATTGCTGAATCATATGAATAATGTTAGGTTTCAGTTCAAAATTATTTGCAGCAACAGCAGGTCTAAAAATACTAGATTCAATTCCTGTTAAATTAGGTTTAGCATAATCATACATAGTACAAGGAGTAGGATTTTGATTCGCTGGGTTTGCGGCTATCACAGGAGGTAGTGGATTCTTATCAGCCATCTCTTCAATATTATTAGTATCGTCCTCTTGCTCTTCTTGTATGTATTGTAGGCTTCACCTTATTTCTCTTCGGTTTCTGCGAGTGGTACCTTCTATATCACTATCAAAAAGTAATGGTCCTGACGGGTTTCTTCTAGTCATAAACTAGAGTTACCTACCAGAAGCAAATAAAAGGAAAAATTATTAAAGAAAATAATAAAAAATAAATTGCAAATAAAGTAAAAATGGCTAAAGTAATAAAAATTTAGTGTTCCTAATATCTTAGTCCCTAGCAATGGCGCCAAAAACTTGATGTGGTCTTAAACTTACTATGATCACAATAAAGGCAAGCGCACCTATCGTTCAATAGTATAGTTATGGTAAGGCCGGTAATATCGTATCCACAAGGACTAAGAGTACTAGTAATTACAATCTTTTTATTACCTAGCCTAAGAATTGAAGTGATTCTTTGAAACTAAAACTAATTAAACATGACAACGAAAGAATTAGGAAAATACTTTTAGACAATTTATATGAGATAGGCAATACCTAAGGAAGAATTCACCTAGACTTCACTTATTACTTTTGATTCATATGATTTAGTCACTTGACTTAATCCATAGAAATCACTGATTTATGTTAGTATCTCTTTCATGACTAAAAAAAACTAACTCTAGGTTGATTAATTGAAATTTCTTTCTAATTACAACCCTTATTGTCGCATTAACTCGATCTATGGATTCCCTTATTAGATTTGACTCTAATCCGTAGATTTTCGTTGCCATATTTCTAGGGTTGCAATCAACTCCACTTAATTGTGTTGATCTACTCTTAAACGGGGACTTTTGCTCCTCTGAATAAGCACATTCGACTTGAATCAATAACTTGAATTATCAAAACAAGAATAATAACTCACAATTAAGAATAAGAACAAGAATTTATCTCATAAATAAACTAATAATAAGATCCGTCATAGGTTTCATCCGCTTAGGTATCTAAGGGATTTAGTTCATACTAATGGGGGGAAACATCCTAAAATAAGGAAAACAACAAAACATAAGAAAACCCAAAAACTTCTAAAAAACTTGATGGCCAATCTTCAGTCTTGATGGAGATCCTTCTTCTAAGCTGCTTTCGACTGCTGTCTTCGAGTATTTTCTGCCTTTTATTCGGCGTCCTCTTTTAGGTTTCCCCCTAGGGTGTTTATATAGGCTTTGGAACACCTCTCTTAGCCCACAAGTAGTCTATTTCGAATAGAATTCAACTTTAATACGGCAGGGACACGCCCGTGCTTGACTCCTTAGATCGTGCTCAATTTTGCTTGCCACACACGGCGGTTTGGACTACCCGTGCACATTGATCCATGCCGTGTTTGATCCTACTTGCATCACATGGCCGTGTTTGGTAACCCAAGCCATGTTGATTCTAAGGTAGGTACATTTTGTCCTGTTTTGGCCTGTTTCTCATTCTTTTCGACTCCCTAAGCTCTCCTAAGTGTAAAACATGAAATTAAGGGATTAGGAGCATCGAATTCATCAAATATAATGAAAATTCATCCAAAAATATGCCAAGCATAGAGTTAAAATATGTATAAATTGAGGTTTATCACCTATTCATTCTATTCATTTCTATTCAAACACACAATTCATTTCTAGTTTCAACAAGCTAGTGGAGGGACCGATTAGATATGTGTAATTACGGCTCAAATAATTTATAATTAAGTTCCAAATTTTTGCCCATTAATTAGAAACGCATTTAGTCACGAAGTCATTCCAATATAGTATCGTGACTGGGTTCTCCCTAACGACATGCCATTACGAAAGCAACTACTTAGTGCTTGTCCAATGACCTTGTCATAAGTGTGTTACACTCATAAGATATCCTTGATCTCTTTGGGATAATATTCACTCTCCCAATATAATCCTATTTTATCACATGGTAATCATTAAATCTCTCTTTATGAAAAGTCAATTACGATCAAATAGTAATCAAGTCATTCATCATACAGACAAACGACCCATGGCCACAATTACTTTTCATCAACCATGAAATACTAGTGAGAGGATATCATTTACTCGTGTTTCAGGCTATGAATTTTACTATTCTGAATGACGCTACATATTGCAAAAGTCGTACACCCGATGCACTAGCTTTTGATTCCTAATCTATTTGTACTCAGGCTTTTACTTACATCAAAGTGTACGAGTCACACATACATAGTCCACCATCCACTCAAGATTTAGGTATGTCACACTATGAACATCACAAGTGAATAGGTCTATAAATGGATTCAAGATCTATTCTGCTTAGGTCATGTCCAATGTATTGACAGTCTATTCAGTCACATCTATTTTTCTATCTTCTAGGAGTTATCTACTCTGATGTGCAAGACAAAACATCTTCCTAATTGGACTTGATAGAAAACATATTAGTCTTTCAATTGGTTTGCTTATTTCCAATTAGACTAAGGACATGCTTAGGGTCGTCTAGTAATACAAGTTGTCTTTCTGTATTATGATCCGATCACGTAATACCGCTTAATATTAGTTAAAGATTAGACAACCAGTGTGTAACACCCTAAAAATTGTTTATGATTATTCTCGTATGTTTGTGAAACCAATAAATTTCTACTTCAGTGGTTAAGTGTTCTAGGAGTGTCTGAGAAGTCTTGGGTTCAAACCTTAGCTTGGGCAAAATTTTGGTTTTTATTTGAGTAAACCTCTATCTTCAGCAAGTAGGCTTATAAATAAATATTGCAAAAACATATCAGAATGGGCCTGCTAGTCTGATGGTTAAGTAGAGTGGCAAAGCACTGGTGGTCATGAGTTCGAGTCCTAGTATGCGTAAGGGAATGTTTTTTTTGCTACTTGTGTTGTGTGTGTGATCTAGTGTGACCAAAATTCTGAGAGTTTGAGGGCCGGTGGGAGTGTGTTGGATGGCTTGGGAGGGAAATAAGGGATTTGGGGAGAAAAGTAAGGAGTGAGGCATTTGAGATGTACTAGGATGCTGAGTGGTTGGAATAGATGTGGTTTAGTGGAGTAAATCAAGGAGTTTGGGGAGTTACCCTTTGATTCCAAAAATCTCTACAGAATTCTCCTCTACCATCTTTCATTTTTTTCATCTCTTCCTCCATAGCCGAATTCCGTCCCTTTCTCCCCCACCCCTATTTGGTTTTCTCTTGACTCCAATCTCCCTATGTTGCTGCCGAGATTTCGACTGCTTTCCCTCTACCTGTCAAATTTTTCCCTCTCCACCTTTTTTTTTTTTTGTTTTCAGTCAAAATCCCCCATTGCTACCAAAATTTCAAGTGTTTCCCCTTATCTTTCATTTTTGGTCTATCTTGCTTCTCGACTTTTGTTTTCTTACGACAACGGTAAGTAGTGTTGTTGTGTTCTTTTAGTTTTGGTTTCAGAAGATGTTGATTCCGTTGTTTGTGCATATGGGATGATCGTGAAGTGATTTTTCTTCCCAACGAATTGATTAGTGTGAGTAGTCAGGGGTGATTACGATAAGTGAGTGCATTTGGCTCGTTTTGGTGTTGATTAAATTGTGTTTTAGTTGTTAAATTCGAGATTGGGCACGCTGTTTGTAGGTTTCAGAAGGTTAGGAAGTGCTTAAGCATTGAGAGCGACCTAGGTGTGTAAACACAACTCTGTGAACGAAAATTGGCAAAAAATCGAAAAGGGAGACTATTGACACCACACAGCGCTTGGTCGCCCATGTGGTAAGCCGTGTGATCAGACACAGGCGTGTGATCGACGAGGCAGGCCATGTGTGATTCATGGGCTGGGCAAAATTGGGCCGTGTGGGCTCCACGAGCATGTGAGATTATTAGTTCAGGTCGTGTGATCTACACGGCTAATGCCATTTTGGGCCTTGTGGGCCACACGGGTATGTAGGCCTATATGGGCAAATTACATGGGCTTGTGTGCCCATTTTCACTGTTTTGACTGCTGAGGTTGCACGGGTCACCCGAGTCGATTGTGGACCTTTATAGGGTCGATAAGAATACTTAGATCCCTAATTGACTGAGTGACTATTATATCCATGTACTTTATATATATACATGTATGACTGTATTATGTGCATGCTGTTAAAACTGTACTGAATATATATTTGATACCATGATTTGGCATGACATGATTGTTTGATGCATTGCATGGGGATGGGTTTATATGGATCGGAAGAAGTGTACTGAAAGGCTTTGAGCCTAACTTACTGGCAGCTCAGCTACACACTACTGTCTAGTGCCGCAACCACTACTACTTAGAGTGTAGGGATGGGTGGGTTGATTACATCCCCACATGGAGTGTAGGGTTGGATGGAGATGAAGTATAAAGGCTGGCCGGGTAGGACTTGTATCTTGATATTGTGATACTTGTCTTGACATCGACATCAGAATGGGCCAAGGCCTAAATGCATGACTGCCTCTATACTGATATGGGCTAAAGCCCAAACTGATACTGTCACTGATTATGAATAGGTTTTAGGCCTAGACTGTGATTGCCTTCTTTCTATCTGTTTTTGCTATTTGGGATTACACACTGAATTTTTATAAACTCACCCTTTTGTTTTAACTGTACAGGTAATCCCCAAACATAGGCAGATCGGTGCGGCGGAGGACTCAACGGTGGCCACACGACCTAAATTGTTTAATTCAGTACCTAATAATGATTTTTTATTTTATTTTGGGGTATTTTACTATAATAATGGCCTTTTTAGATTTTCAGGGTTAATTTGGGATTTCTATTATTTTCATTTACAACTACTAGTAGTAGGGTTAATCGAGTTTTTAAAACAAATCAAATGTTTTAACAAAATACACTCAAATACGCACACTGATTTAAAAAGCTTCCACGATAAGTGACGTTTTGAAAATTAATATCGTTTTAAACTTCGTTTTGAAAATGAACGACGCATCCTAGAATTAACATAAGGTTTTTTAATGAGGCTAGTTCGAAAAGAGGTTTTTACGACAACTCATTTATTTCTAAAATACTACCATGTGACATCACCAAGATTCAGCCATAATGTTTAGGCCGAGTTTGGAGTGTTACATTTAGTGTTATCAGAGCCAGGTTGCAAAACTCGGTTGTGGATTTGGGTCTTAAGATTTGATTTTCTAAGAAATATTTTCTAATTATTTGGATTGTTTTGACTGAACGTGTGGTACACTGAGTCTCCGAGCTGATCCTATAAGTTCTCTAAAATTGTTATGTGTTTTAAACTGAAACTGAAACTACTATAGGTAGTATACTACACTGAAAACACTCTAAGTTAGAGTATATTGAGAAATTGTGGAGGAACTAAAAACTGTAGTGAGACTGCAGGTTACAAAATGAACTTCAAAATTACTGATACTGTTCTGCATAAAACATTTGTTAATAAAATATTGAAACTATAAATTGATGCATAAAATTGATAATACAAATAAAACGCAAATAGACAATGAGCACAAGAGGTACTCACGGACAAGGTACAATAGGCCGTGGTAGAGGCCGTAGAGGTGCTCGAGCTGGATTTTCATCTTCTGGAAACTTGCCTAATTTGGATAAAAGTGAGACACCAGCTTCACCAGTAACTGAGACTGGGTATCATGATCGAGCGGCTAGGGATGACGCACTGTCCCAAGCCATGTCAAGGATTTTAGAGAGGGTCGCTAGGCCTAATACTAGAGCTGGAGGTCGAGGGTCAGTTACAAAATGACTCTGATCCAACAGAGTCAAGATTTTTAGGGTATTGCGAGTTGCCCCTAACGTGGCTGAATACTAGATCGAGCCACAAAAGGATCATGGACGATTTGAACTACACCCCCGAGCAGAAATAAAAGGGTGCAGTGTCACTACTAAGAGATGAGGCATACCAGTGGTGGCTTACGATTAAGGAGGGTACTCAGGCCGATCGACTGACCTGGAAGCTCTTTACGATATTTTTCATGGAAAGTATGTGGGTGTCAATTATGTGGATGCTCGTAGGAGGGAGTTCTTGAATCTGACTTAGGGGGATAGATTAGTGGCCGAGTACGAGGCTAAATTTCACGACTGAGCCACTAAGCGCGAGGAACGGTGGCGACTGAGTACGAGCAACGTGTTCGCTTCGAGGATGGCCTCAAGGATAATTTGAGGTTTTGATAGCTCTAAAGAGGGAGCGAGACTTTGCAACACTGATTGATAACGCGAAGATCGCCGAGGAAGTGAAGCGCATTGAGCACCAGAACAGACAGAGAGGTAGGAATAAGAGGATTGAAGCCCTCAAATTCCTTTAGAGGCCTAAGAAAAAGGCCAGAGTTGATGGACCGGTCATAGTTGGAACTCTTATTGTTGCTATTGGACAGCCACCGTGTACTGACTGTGGTAGAGCCACCAGGACGAGTGTTGGAAGAGAACTGGGGCTTGTTTGAGGTGCGGTTTATTGGAGCACCGTATTAGAGATTACCCGCGAAGGTCTGATCTGATGCAAGCTTTTGGCATGGGTGCTGCACCACCTAGAGTAGTTTAATAGCCACGAGAGCTCATGGTCATGCTAGGGGTCATAACGGTCTAGGACATGGTCAGAGAATGCCAAACAGAGGTGCTGGTCACACTGAAGCGAGAAAGCAGGCTCTAGTTTATGCTGCTTATCGCTGAGAGGATGGAGATGCTCCGGATGTCATTACAGGTATGTTCTTTATTTATAATGTACCTTATACTACACTAATAGATATAGGATCCACTACTCTTATATAGCTTGTACCGTATCTAAAAATTTGGCTATACTGGTTGAAAGCACTACGAGTGAGGTCACTGTACTGAGTCCGTTGGGGCAGTCAATAAGGGTTAACAAACTGTTTAGAGATGTTCTTCTAAAGGTTCAAGAAGTTAGCTTTCTGGTTGATCTAATGGAACTACCTTTTGGGGAGTTTGATTTAATACTGGGAATGGACTGGTTGGTCAAGCACGAGTGAGCTTAGATTGTGCCACAAAAAGGGTTGTACTGAGAACTGAGGAGGACAACAAGGTGGTCGTGATTGGGAACGTCGGAACTACTTATCGAATGTGATTTCTACTTTGAGGGCCAAAAATTTGGTTCGTAAGGGATGTGAGGCGTATCTGGCTTACATCAGTGTTTCAGATTATAGGGATTCTCCAGTTAAGGATATAAGGACGATTAAGGACTTTCCAGACATTTTTCCTGAGCAACTGCTTGGGTTACCTCCGAATAGTGAAGTAGAGTTTGGGATTAAGCTCCTTCCTAGTACAGCTCTAGTATCCATCGCCCCTTATAGAATGGCACCGAAGGAGCTTTTGGAACTTAAGGCTCAGATTCAAGAACTATTGGATCATGGGTTCATCTGCTATAGTGTGTCTTCGTGGGGAGCACCGGTTCTATTTGTGAAAAAGAAGGATGGATCCATGCGTGTATATCGACTACCATCAACTGAACAAGCTGACCATCAAGAATAAGTACCTTCTACCAAGGGTAGATGATCTATTTGACCAGTTTTGAGGGGCTTCAATTTTCTCTAAGATTGATCTACGATCAGGTTATTGTTAGTTGAGAGTTAAAGAGGTTGACGTGTATAAGAAGGCATTTAGGACTCGCTATGGCTATTACGAGTTCCTAGTGATGACATTTGAACTGACGAATGCACCAGCAGCTTTTATGATCTAATGAACCCAGTGTTCCAGCCCTATTTGGATCAGTTCGTAGTGGTATTTATTGACAACATACTGGTGTATTCAAAAACTGAGGATGAGCATGATGAACATCTTAGAGTGGTTCTGCAAATTCTACGAGAGAAACAACTATACGCCAAGTTCAGTAAATGTGAGTTCTAGTTACGTGAAGTAACGTTTCTAGGAAATGTGGTTTCTGCTGAGGGGATTAGGGTCGATCCTCGAAAGATAGAGATGGTATTGTAATGGAAATAGCCTAAAATTGTATTTGAGATCCGCAGTTTTCTAGGACTGATAGGATATTATCGAAGATTTGTAAAGAGAGGTTTTCACTGATCGTCACACCCTTGACTAAGCTATTACGTAAGTGTGCCGTTTAACTGGACTGACGCACATCAAGAGAGCTTTGAGAAGCTCAAGACTATACTGACGGAGGCCCCTTTTCTAATACAACCAGAGTCTAGAAAAGAGTTTACTGTCTACAACGATACATCACATGTCGGTTTGGGGTATGTGTTAATACAAGAGGGTAAGGTGGTAGCGTATGTGTCTCATCAACTTAAGGCTTATGAGGTAAATTATCCGATGCATGACTTAGAGTTGGCCGCGGTGGTATTTGTATTGAAAATATAGAGGCATTACCTATATGGTGAGAAGTGTATCATTTACACTGATCACAAGAGCCTCAAGTACCTCCTCACTTAGAAGGAGCTAAATCTTAGGCGGCGTAGATGGATTGAGCTGCTTAAAGACTATGACTGTAAGATTGAATACCACCTTAGCAAGGCCAATGTGGTGGCCGATGCACTGAGCCATAGGGCTGTGACTGATCTGAGAGTGATGTTTGCTCGTCTCAGTTTATTTGATGATGGTAGTCTGTTGGCCGAACTTCAAGTTAAACCGACGTGGGTAGAGTAGATTAAGAGTAAACAGATAGATGATGAGTCGTTGGGTCTTCGTTTTTGACAGGTTGAGTGGGAATATTGAGATTTTGGACTGAATAGCGAAGGGGTGCTTTGTTTTCGTAGGAGAATCTGTGTACCGAAAGATACTAAATTAAGGCAGTTTATACTGAGAGAGGCACATAGTAGCCCTTATGCTATGCATCCTAGTGAAAATAAGATGTACCGAGACCTTCGTGAGTTGTACTGGTGGTCAGGTCGTAACCGAGAGGTTACAGACCTTATAGGTAAATGTCTGACATACCAGCAGGTTAAGGCTGAGCATCATTTACCTTCGGGGTTGCTTCAGACAGTTAAGATTCCACTTTGGAAGTAGGAGCGAGTGACTATGGATTTTCTTAGTGGGTTACCCCTCACACCCACTAAGAAGGACTCAGTATGGGTCATCGTGGATTGATTGACCAAGTTCGCCCATTTCATACCGGTTCGTATTGACTACTTTCTACAGAAGCTAGCTAAACTGTATGTGTCTAAAATAGTGAGACTGCATGGGGTACCTGTTTCGATAATATCTGATAGGAATCATCGCTTCACGTCTCGGTTCTGGAAGAAGCTACATGAAGCTCTAGGTACAAGGTTGGACTTCAGTACTTCGTTCCATCCTTAAACAGATGGTCAGTCTGAGAGGGTGATTCAGATACTTGAGGACATGTTGAGGAGTTGTGTGATTGACTTCCGAGGCAGTTGGGAGGATTACCTGCCACTAGCAAATTTTGCTTATAACAAAAGTTATCAGTCTAGCATTCAGATGGCACCTTACGAGGCACTATATGGTCGTAGGTGTCGTACACCTTCGTGTTGGACTAAGTTGGGCGAACGATATGTGCTGGGCCCTGAACTAGTTTCTGATACAGAGGATAAAGTAAGATTAATTTGAGATCGACTGAAAGCGGTGTCTAACAGATAAAAGTCCTATGTAGACCTAAAGCGTCGAGAGATAGAGTATTCAGTGGGGAGACTCCGTTTTTCTCAAGATCTCACCATGGAAAAAAGTACTGAGGTTTAGTCGTAAGGGTAAGTTGAGCCCTAGATTTATTGGGCCTTATCGTATTCTGAAATGAGTGGGGCCAGTAGCATATCAGTTAGAATTACCTCCAGAGTTGGGGTAGATTCACGACGTGTTCCACGTTTAAGGGGGTAAATTTGTAACGCCCCAAAAATCTTTTATGATTATTCTCGTATGTTTGTGACACCAATATCTGTCTGCTTCAGTGGTTAAGTGTTCTGGGAGTGTTTGAGAAGTCTTGGGTTCAAACTTTAGCTTGGGCAAAATTTTGGTTTTTATTTGAGTAAACCTCTATCTTTAGCAAATAGGCTTATAAGTAAATATTAGAAAAACATGTCAGAATGAGCCTGCTAGTCTGGTGGTTAAGTAGAGTGGCAAAGCACTGGTGGTCATGAGTTCAAGTCCTGGTATGTGCAAGGGAGTGTTTTATTTTGCTACTTGTGTTGTGTGTGTGTTCTAGTGTGACCAAAATTCTGAGAGTTTGAGGGTGGTGGGAGTGTGTTGGACGGCTTGGGAGAGAAATAAGGGATTTGGGGAGAAAATTAAGGAGTGAAGGCATTTGAGATGTACTGGGATGCTAAGTGGTTGGAATGGACGTGGTTTAGTGGAGTAAATCAAGGAGTTTGGGGAGTTACCCTTTGATTTCGAAAATCTCTGCAGAATTCTCCTCTACCATCTTTTATTTTTATTTTATTTTATTTTTTCTTCTCTCTGCCTCCATAGTCGAATTCTATCCCTTTCTCCCCGACCCTTATTTCGTTTTCTCTTGACTTCAATCTCCCTGTGTTGCTGCCGAGATTTCAAGTGCTTTCCCTCCACCGCCAAATTTTTCCTCTCCACCTTTTTTTTTTTTTTTTAACCGAAATCCTCTATCGCTTCCGTTTCCCTCCAGTTCTCTCTTTTTGTTGCCAAATTTCAAGTGTTTCCCCTTATCTTTCGTTTTCGGTCTATCTTGCTTCTCGACTTTTGTTTTTCTGCGACAACGGTAAGTAGTGTTGTGTTCTTTTAGTTTTGGTTTCGAAAAATGTTGATTCTGTTATTTGTGTATATGGGACGATCGTAAAGTGGTTTTTCTTCCCAACGAATTAATTAGTGCAAGTAGTCAGGGTGATTGAGGTAAGTGAGTGCATTTGGCTCGTTTTGGTGTTGATTAACTTGTGTTTTAGTTGTTAAATTTGAGATTGGGTACGCTGTTTGTAGTTTCTAGAAGGTTAGGAAGTGCTTAAGCATCGAGAACGACCCAAGTGTGTAAACACAACTATGCAAATGAAAATCGACGAAAAGCCAAAAGAGAGACTATTGACACCACACAAGCGTGTGGCCGCCCGTGTGATCGGACACGGGCGTGTGATCGATGAGGCAGGCCATGTGCGATTCATGGGAAGGGTTGAATTGGGCCTTGTGGGCCCCACACAGGCATATGGGATTATTGGGGTAGGTCGTGTAATCCACACTACTATGGCCATTTTGGGCCTTGTGGGCCTACATGGGCTTGTGGGCCCATTTTCACTGTTTTGACTTCTAAGGTTGCACGGTCGCCCAAGTCGACTGTGGACCTACTGTAGGGTTGGTAAGAATACCTAGATCCCTAATTGACTGAGTGACTGTTATATCCATGTACTTTATATATATACATGTACGATTGTATTGTGAGCATGTTGTTAAAACTGTACTGAAGACATATGATACCATGATTTGGCATAACATGATTGTATGATGCATTGCAAGGGGATGGGTTTATATGGATCAGAGGAAGTGTACTGAAAGGCTTCGAGCCTAACTTACTAGCAGCTCATTTGCAAACTACTGTCTAGTGTCGTAACCGGAACTACTTGGAGTGTAGGGGATGGGTGGGTTAATTATATCCCCACATGGAATGTAGGGTTGGATGGAGATAGAGTGTAGAGGCTAGATGGGTGGACTTGTATACTGCATATTGTGACATTGCATCGACATCGACATCGATATCAAATGGGCCAAGGCCCAAATGCATGATTGCCTCAGACTTGAGATGGGCTAAAGCATATCGACGACATCATATCGATTCGAATAGGGCTTAGGCCCGTAATGTGATTGCCTTCTCGTCATGCATGCTTTGTGCTATTTGGGATTACACGCTGAGTTTTCATAAACTCACCCTTCTGTTTTAACAGTACAGTTAATCCCCAAACATAGGCGGATCGGTGCGGCGGAGGACTCAACGGTGGCCACACAACCTAAATTGTTTGATTCAGTACCTAATAATGATTTTGGATTTTATTTTGGGGTATTTTACTATAATAATGGCATTTTTAGATTTTCAGGGTTAATTTGGGATTTCTATTATTTTGATTTACAACTTCTAGTAGTAGGGTTAATCGAGTTTTCAAAACAAATCAAAGGTTTTAACAAAATACACTCAAATACGCACACTGATTTAAAAAGCTTCCGCGATAAGTGACATTTTGAAAATTAATGTCGTTTTGAAAGAGAATATTTATGTGATAATGAACTTTGTTTTGAAAATGAACGACGCATCCTAGAATGAACATAAGATTTTGTGATTAGGCTAATTCGAAAAGAGGTTTTTACAACAACTCATTTATTTTCAAAACACTACCATCATGTGACATCGCAAGATTCGGCCATAACGTCTAGGCCGGGTTTGGGGTGTTACATAGTGAGCAACATTTGCTTCCATTTTTCTTTGCACGCAAAAACCATGTGAGGACAATGTACAAAGTATTAATGTAATTCATGAATAGTTTTATTAACCAATCTGTTCAAAAAAATTACAAGTGTACTTAAACTAAAATACTACACTTAGGCTACCAGATCCAATAATTCCTTAATAGGCTAAACTAGAAAAAAAGGTAAAAAGGGAATAAAAAAGAATGTGAGAAAAGGGAAAGTTTCATAAAGAAGCAAGGAGTAAATACCAAATCGTCCTGGTGTGTTCGCCAACGATTTGCCCAATTCAGCTAGGGGTGTCATATGAGCCAGTAGACTGTGAAGGTTACAAGTAACTAAGGGAGTTGCTTTGGCACACCCAAATCTTAATATTCGTGTTGATACAATTTATTCATTAAAAATAAATATAATGAATCTCACTAAGTTCATCAAACTTATGAGTGGTTCTTTGATGCAAGTTTAAAGGTAGTCAGAGTAGTTATGGAAGGGACTAAGCCAAACACTATCAAATTTCAGCTTTAGGTGTTGAAGTTGTTTCATGTGTATAGTAGGGCATCCTTAGAGGCTACACCTCAGGAGTTATCTAATGTGTTCAGAGGCATCTTAAACTTTATGTTAATGTAATTTAATTACTTATGCTCAAAATTGAGATTCAAATGTAAGAACCCTAGAACTTGTAGAAAGTTGTAATCGTAGCTCAGTTTTGAATTATGTTGCTAATCATACTTTTTTTAGAGTATAAATATGTGGCAAAGTTGAATATTTTTTTTTTGGTGAATGTTTAAGTTGTAAATAAATCAAGTTAGAACTTCAACTAAGTGACTCGAGTTAATTGTAACACTGAGTGCTTGGACCCAGCAGTCGGGTTGGGTATAGGGTGTTACAATTATGATTTGACCACATAATACTCTTAGTATTCGTTAAACATTAGATACTAGTGAGTCAATATTTAATTCTATTTTTCTTTACATGCAAAAACCATTGAAGACATTATTAAACTAATTTATTTGAAAAATACAAGTATACAAAACAAATATAATACAATAAAGACACAAGATCCTACAAATTGGTTGACTATTCATATAGTTTACCTTAATCTTTATATATTTTACAATTAAATTTAAAATAAAATTATTTAAAAATTATTTAATTAAAAACCTTGAAGGGCAAAGTTTTTTCCCCAAACATCCAAGTCGAGCCACGCCAAGTTGGCCACCCATGACAAGACCACTCCATATTTATCACTCCCATGAAACCAATCCTTATTCCTTCGCAATTCCTTTTCTGAGAAGAGAATATATTCACCACTTTATGTCACGAGCCGGGATCAAAGCCCGTGATGAATGCGCAAAGATAATCCTATGGAGGTTAATTGATTAAATGGAGTTTATCTGACTCACTTGAAGTGACCCTATTCGTAGAATATGTGGAGAAACAAATCTACTTGAGGGCCTAGTGAAGCATTTAAGGAAAATTAGGGCTATATTGGTAAATATGGAAAGTAATATTAGAAGATTTGTATTTTGATAAGATATGATTTTGTAATATTAAAGGATTGAGCAAATCCTTAAGAATTTCAATTGTAAATAGGTTTTAATCTTGACTATCAATGTAACTCAATATGTACCGTTAATTTTGGGAGAACTCAACTATAAATAGAGATCTTTCTTTGTATTATTTCTTTAGTAATAAAATACTTTAAACACATTTACTTAAACATTTGGTGTTTTGGTTTATTGTGGCTTTCCTGTTCTTTCTTTGCTATTTTGTTTTGAGTTGTTTCCACTTTAATATCGGTGCCTTGGAGAAATTTTAGCGATAATTCTTACTTTGCAAAAGTTAAGTTGACTTAAGTGAATTTTAATCTAAAAAATCGTCTAAGTCCCTACGGATTACAAGAAGCCTGTAACATTTGAACGACGCGAATTCTCTTTTATTAAGCATATTGTCAAAGTAGACGCTATTTCTCGACGTCATTTTGGCTTAATATTATTATTACATGTCTCTTTATTGTGGTCGACTAATGATGAATAAAAGTAAAGAAAATTACAGGCATGCATGGATTAAATAAAAAAGAATGAAGTCATTAATAAGTGATACGACATGTACAGTTTGATAATGTATTAAATATAAATTTTAAAAGAAAAAGGAATGTTTTTTTACAATCATATGCGTATTTTAGTGAGATAATAACTAAATATTTGCAAGTGTCTACATATATGGGATGTGCATTGCCTATTTTAGGTTCATTCTTTTCATCATTTGTTAAGAGCAGAGAAACTTCAGACTTGGCCTTGTAAATCGGAGCCGCCAGGGCATTGGCAACCTAATGGCAAAACTCAACCACCTCAAATCTTTCATCGCTTCTCTCTCTCAAATCAAGTTAACTTCTTTTCCCTTATCTGCACTTAACTATTGTATTAAACAAAAAGAATAACACCAATCTTTGATTCCCTCGCAGCGAAGATGACAAAAGCGGATTCATCAACCTTGTCTCTCGCCATCTCAAGTATTATTATATATTTCTTTTCATTTTTACTTATGTAAGCTTCAAACTCTGATTTTGAAAATCTCATAAAAAGTGAAGAAGAACCACTGATAGAATGGAGTAAGGTCGAAATACCGACTGAATATGAGATGATTGTTCCTTATCACATATTACCTCCATTTCCCGATGGTCAACAACTTAGATCATTTTATCCCCTCTTTCATTTGATCTCAATCTCAAACTCAATCTCAATCTGTGTTTGAATTTAAAAGCAGATGCAGCTGAAACTAGGAGCTTTTGGACAAACTTGTTGTCTTAAGGCTTAATGGAGATCTGGGGACAGCTATGGGAAGTGATGGTCCTAAGTATGCTCGTGCTTTTCCTCTTTATATATTTTATATATTTGTTAATCAATATATATATATATATATATATCAACACACAAAATCATAACAGATCTCTCATTGAAGTTCGCCATAACTACAACTTCATTGAGCTGGTTGTTATTCAGATTGAGGTCATATATCTTCCCTACCCTCCCCTACCCTCATAAGTTGTAAATTTCACTACAAAAAAATGACTTTTAGCGGCGTTTTTTGACATTTAGCGCGCTTATAAGCGCCATTAAAGTATTTGCGCTTTTCCAAACGCCACAAAAACGCCGCTAATACTACCGCCGAAATTTTTATGCGTTATGCTAAAAAACGCCGCTAAAAGTTCATTCATTAGCGCGCTTTCCCAAAAACGCCGCTAAAGTCAAGGTTTTAGCGGCGCTACAAAACGCCGCTAAAAGTAGGATTTTAGCGCTTTCCCAAAAACGCCATGAAAGTCAGAGCCTTTAGCGCGCTTTCCTAAAAACGCCATGAAAGTCAAGGTCTTTAGCGCGCTTTCCCAAAAACGCCGCTAAAAGTCAGGGCCTTTAGCGCTTTTCCTAAAAAAACGCCGCAAAATTTCTTGAGATTTTATGCGCTTTTCTACAAATGCCGCTTAATTTGTACAGATTTAAAAAATAAAATTTTTTCAATATTATACCCTCCCGCACTAAAAACCAACCAATAACAAGATATAATTTCAACGCAAAACAAAGAATTTAACATAAAAATCACACTAATTACATTAATTATATAAATGATACTTGAAATTTAATAAATTAAATGAATGATAACTGAAAATATTGTTTAAATGTAATAATGTCAAAACTTACAACGAAAAATTAAATGTCTAAGATGGCGGTTTCGCGATCAATAAACATCTCATCATATGTCAAGTCGGTGCCGGAGCTCTTCAGATTTTCTTTTTGCTCGCTAGCATCGATGTCGCCTCGCCTCCTCGCAGCTGCGGCCGCTTCTCTCGCCGCCGCTTTGCCTCCTTGCTTGTGCCGCTCAAGATCCGCCTAAGTCGTTGTCGGAGTTCTTCATATTTTCTTTGAACATCGGCAATTTGCTCCTCTCGCTCAACCGCGTTTCTTGCATCCGAGCTATCCGGTTTTGTAGCCTTTGAACTTCAAGACGAGATTGCCCCCTAAGGCATGTACCGGGAGGCGGATCAAAATATTGGCCTGGGTAACTCTGCATCCTTTAATTCGAACCCGACCATACCTTTCAAGACCAAAAACATCAAGTGATAATTCTATTAATAATACAAGAAAGATTAACAGTAACTATCATTGAAGCAACAGTACCTTTCAGACCCAAAACATCTGTAATAATTCATTATCAATCTCCTCAAGATTAACAGAATTATCATCAAGCAGTACCGCTTCATACTCCGCCTTTTTCTCCTTTAGTTTATCCTAATAAATCAATGAAAGAGTTAGAAACGAAATATATAAATAAGAAAGAATGCAACATAATTTAACATTATAAATTTAAAACTATAAACGATGAATTAAACTATTATAATTAAACGGTAGAAATATTTATAAAAATAAAATATTATTAAGTAAATATACCAAAATTTCTGCACCTTGGATGTCATCGGAGATCCATCCTTCTTTCTATATGTAATGTCAAAAGTCGAACGCCATCCAACTTTTTGACCACCAAAGTTTCCTACATTTTAGCGTAAAAAATATAATTTAATAGTATAAAGTAATTAATATTTGATGTAATTAATAAATTATATTACCTCGCCGCCTACACAAGCAAAACTTCTAGAACTCCTGCAATGCGTGAATTTTGTTTCGCTCACGCTTATCCCAACTCGCCACGGTCCTACATAATGCAATTTGAATTATATATATAGTAAATACTATAAACCAAATAATTTATACGATTTTAGATTTACGTAATACCTCTCCTTTTGTGAATTCCAAAATCTAACTTGATCTTCCCATTGGTACCTCAACATTCTTGGAACATTTCTTAATTTTTCGTCGAGGCTTATCTCTTTCTTGAAATATTGTTTTTGAGGGTGCTTTTATTGTCTCTCCATTTTTACCCAATGTCTTCTTAACATAGTCATCGAGACCTCTAAATTAAATCTACCTCAAGAAAAAAAGTATAAAAATTAATATAAATGAAAATTAAATAAAAGTATTATAAATTACAATCACGCTTTTATTACCTTAATATTCTCGAGGGCTGATTTTTGTTGGCATCAGGCATTTGATGCCATGATTCGTAGTTAATGGGCAACATATTGGAATTTCGTGCTAAAATGCCCAAATAGCCTCCTAACAGTCGAGCTTCAGATCCAACAGGCTGGCCATCATTGTTTCTCCTTACTTTAACACGATCGTTAGGCTCTAAGTCGTATAAATCTTGAAGTAATGTACGCCCCCGACCTTTGCGCGTCCCACCACCTTCAAATTGAAAAATAATATATTATTATATTAAAATTAAAAATGAATCAATAATAAAATTCAACATGCATGTAAAATAAACTTAACATTACTTTGAAATTCTCCAGTGCGCCATCTATGTCCCAGAGTAGAAGATCCAACAACTGCTTGTCTGTTCACTACTATTAGGTTCTTCCGGATTTGAGTTTCATGACAATATTTAAACCTCAGAATCGCCTTTCTAGGCATTTTTCCCAAAGACACATGAAAATTATATAACATGACCAACATAAAAATTATATTATTACATATAAATAATAAATCGTTAAATCTTACTACATCATATTTCAGAAATATCTTCGCCCACATCCCGACGAACCCATTGAAATTGTTGACTAGTACTAGGATATTTTCGCTAAGTCTTGTTCGAAAAGGCAAAGTTTCGATCTTTCGACTATGTCATCTCTACTTCCACCGCCAACGTCGAAGAAGTCTCTAGGGTGTTTCAAGTACAACGTACCAACCCTTATCGCTTGGATCTTCCGAGTAAAAACTTGTTTAACTTGAGAAGAAAACACATACGGTCGTCCATCGCTTGTTCTCCTGTGAATTAATCGAGAGAAATTTACCATTGTAAAACCATATTGATCGCTTTTAATTCCATGAGCTGTATTCACATCAGCCCAATCACCTCGAAATAGGACAACTTTGCATTTACCGTAATAATCCAACTCAATGATGTCAGAATAAGTCCAAATATTCCAAATTCCTCGACCGGATTATCGTCCCTAGCACTAGCATAACTTGTAATCAAGAATTAACAACAATTCCGCAATTTTGAGTTCTCCTCAATCTCTCGCGATACCTTGTATGAAATCAGATCCGCTGATGAGGAAGCCACTATATCTTTTAACTATTCTGCTTTGGACCTTGTGAAAGCCATTTAACGTCATTATTTACTTCATTCCGACTCCAAACCTATTCAATGAAAGTAAATCGAGTAATTATGAATATTATTAGAAAATATTGTTACTTGTCAATGAAAATTTAAATTGCATACCATTTGGCTTAACCATTCATGGAATGATTCTCGAACAACTTATTAATTTCTCGTCGATTTAATCTTCGAGATCGTGAACGAGCTCTCAATATTTGTTTGTACCGACTACGTAAAAAAGGTTTGACTTTGTTAGAAGACAAACAAATCATAATTGATGAGTATTTATCAAATTGTAGAACGATTCAAATTGAGCCATTGAATCGTGATGAAAAGAACGATCGATGTGCTTGGACCCACGATCTATCGCCTAATTCAGTAATTTCGACTCGCCGATCGGTTCTCCAAACTTTGAAATAAATAAGTTTCACCAAATTATGATCCGTGAGCCCAAAGATTTCTACTTGGTCCGTTTCATTCTCGTTTCAACATCTTCCAAATACCTCTAATGTAAAGTCATACATTCCTCCGCCAAGTATCCTCGGCAATTGATCCTTCCGGATAACGCTTATTGCTAAGATGACTTCAATTTGGAAAGGAACCTAAACACGATATACAACATTATCAAAAGTTGGAAATAAAGGCATTTAGTGAATGAAGGAATATTTTGCAAATAAAGTAAGACCTTTCAATGGGATACATCCATCGATAGAAAACGGTCCACCAAGAATTGCTTCACGCGGAGATGAATTAACAAGTGCACCATGATAGTGAAGAAGGAAGGCGGAATATCTTCTCCAGATTGCATAAAGTTAATGCGGCTCGATCTTGCGCTTCTCAAGTTCTTCAACATTCAAAACTTTACCACAAATGACTTTCATTATATTTGATACTCAATTACGTGAGCCGCCACCTTTTTCGACATACAACACCGCAGCAACCGGCAAGAAGTCTTGCATCAATATGTGATAGTCATGCGATTTTAAGCCATATAATCTTCGATCCTTAAGACTTACACATCGCGATATATTTGATGCATACGATCCGGACCTTTATATCCTTCAACACCGTGATGTAATACTTCTTTCTCCGCCTTCGACATTGAAAAATAGCAGCGGCAATCGATATTTCATATTCGAAGTGCTCGGGATGAAGCTCACGCCGAATTCCCATGTGGACTAAATCAAGTCTACTCTGAAGATTATCTTTCGATTTTCCATCGACATTCAAAATAGTCCCAATGATGTTCTCGCAGACATTTTTCTCTATATGCATGACATCAAGGTTATGGCGTAAAAGTTGATGCTCCCAATAAGGCAACTCGAAAAAAATACTTCTTTTTTTCCACAAGTCAGCCTCATTAGGATCATCCTCTTCATCAGATTCATCATCAGATTCATCCCTAGATCCTCTTTTTCTATGCGGGTTTGCCGGTTGATTCATCTTCCCATAAATGAAATTCATATCTTTCAACATTAACAATATTTCGGATCCACCGGCTCACAAGGAGCTGATCTAAACTCTTCAAGACCATCAAATTGAGCACTCAAATCTAAATGTATGATTTTCGGTAACCACCGACGATGCCCCATGTAAGAAAACTTCTTCCCATTATATAACCATTATGAACATGTTCAAGCAAAGACAACACGGACAAGCATAACGTCCCTTGGTACTCCAACCAGATAAATTAGCATGTTTGAAAGTCGTTAATAGTCCACATTAATGCCGCACGAAATTAAAGTTCTCTTTTCTCATTGCATCGAATGTCCGAACACCAACCCATAGTTGTTTTAACTCACAACAAGTGGCTGCAAATAGACGCCAATATCATTCCCTACCTTTTCTCTCCGTGTATAATCATAGACAATATAAAAGAAGATTGTTTCATGCAAACCCATGGAGGCAAATTGTAGGAACAAGCACCACAGTGCAAGGCATCGTACGTTGTGCTCATAAGTTTGTAAGGGTTAAATCCATCGGATGCTAGCCCAAGCCTCACACCGCGAGGATCGCTTGCAAAGCTTGGAAATTTAGAGTCAAAACATTTCCAAGCTAAAGAATCTGCAGGATGCCTTAACAACCCATCATCTGCTCGTCCATCACGGTGCCACGCCATTGATTCGACTGCCTTGGACGACATGAAAAGCCGCTGAAGCCTTCGGTATTAGGGGAAAATATCGCAAAATCTTAATCGGTCGCTTCTTTGATCGTGTACCATGTTCGCCCTCGTTATCATTCCTCTCAGATTTCTATGAATCCAACGGATTGGCCGCATACATGACAAAGACTGTTGGTTTATGCGTCGCCTAATACAACATGCGCCATTTGGGCAATCGTGAATTTTATTGTATCCAAGGCCCAAATCCTTTATCAATTTCTTCATGTCTTTGAAGATCGAGGATTTTTGCAAACGGAACATTTCTTGCAATAAATCTAACAAAGATTGTGAACGAGTTTCCTCATCCACCCACCCAAACATTTCAAGTGAAAAGACGAAATACGTAATGACAGCTTGGAAAATTTTGATCCTTCATACGCTTCTTCATTCATTTCATCAAGTAACGCGAGAACCTCGCAGCTTCTTCATTTGGTCGTTCATCCCAGACACTTCTTTCCCTTCGGTGAATGTATTTCCTCCAAAATTGTGATCATCTGTTGCACCCAAGTCGTGGAAATGACCAAACCATCACTGCGGCATATTAAAAGCATCCCGCAACATGTTTTGCATGTTATCGCTACTAACATTCTGTTGAAAGCAGATGAGAATACCCCAGATTCATCGATGAAAATGCTCCCCTAGATGTAGACTCGCCATGAAAAAACCATATTTTGTACCCCCGGACAAAACCATCAACAACTAGATGTTCGTAGACCACTTCACGATAATGCCAGTTAATATTGCAACACTTCTTACACGGGCAAAGAATCATATTCTCTTGGCTTGCATTTTGAAATGCTAAATTCGTAAAAGTTTCTACTCCATTTCGATAGCCGTTGCTTACCCTTGACAATTTCATCCAACTCCTATCCATTTCAGTAGTTGTTGAAGTCTAAAGTTGACAATAAATTATACTACTAACTTGTTAATTAATAATTTATATAAGTAATTTATGCAATTTGATATTAAAATTAGGTAAGTTATATTCTTTAAGATCCATCGACGTGGCATTGTTACACCTAGGGAGGATCCGTTATATCCGACAAAGGAGATATAAGGCAACCCGTCAAAGTTTCCAAATTTATATACTTTGAATCTTTTCTTAAGTTTTATGTAAGTTATGAAGTTTGATACTAAGGAAAAATTATGTAAGTTATTAAATTTAATCGTCAACTTATGTAATTTATGCAATTTGATATTAAAATTAGGTAAGTTATATTCTTTAAGATCCATCGACGTGGCATTGTTACACCTAGGGAGGATCCGTTATATCCGATAAAGGAGATATAAGGCAACCCGTCAAGTTTCCAAATTATATACTTTGAATCTTTTTCTTAAGTTTTATGTAAGTTATGAAGTTTGATACTAAGGAAAAATTATGTGTTATTAAATTTAATCGTCAACTTATGTAATTTATGCAATTTGATATTAAAATTAGGTAAGTTATATTCTTTAAGATCCATCGACGTGGCATTGTTACACCTAGGAGGATCCGTTATATCCGACAAGGAGATATAAGGCAACCCGTCAAGTTTCCAAATTATATACTTTGAATCTTTTTCTTAAGTTTTATGTAAGTTATGAAGTTTGATACTAAGGAAAAATTATGTAAGTTATTAAATTTAATCGTCAACTTATGTAATTTATGCAATTTGATATTAAAATTAGGTAAGTTATATTCTTTAAGATCCATCGACGTGGCATTGTTACACCTAGGAGGATCCGTTATATCGACAAGGAGATATAAGGCAACCCGTCAAAGTTTCCAAATTTATATACTTTGAATCTTTTTCTTAAGTTTTATGTAAGTTATGAAGTTTGATACTAAGGAAAAATTATGTAAGTTATTAAATTTAATCGTCAACTTATATAATTTATGCAATTTGATATTAAAATTAGGTAAGTTATATTCTTTAAGATCCATCGACGTGGCATTGTTACACCTAGGGAGGATCCGTTATATCCGACAAGGAGATATAAGGCAACCCGTCAAGTTTCCAAATTTATATACTTTGAATCTTTTTCTTAAGTTTTATGTAAGTTATGAAGTTTGATACTAAGGAAAAATTATGTGTTATTAAATTTAATCGTCAACTTATGTATTTTATGAAATTTGATATTAAAATTAGGTAAGTTATGCATTCTTTAAGATCCATCGACGTGGCATTGTTACACCTAGGGAGGATCCGTTATATCGATAATGAGATATAAGGCAACCCGTGTTTCAAATTATATACTTTGAATCTTTAATTAGGGTTTTAGGGTTAAGGGTTAGAGGTTTGGGGTTTTGGGTTTGGGGTTTTAGGTTTAGGGTTAAGTGTTTAAGGTTTAAGGGTTTAAGGTTAGTGGTTAATGGTTAAGGGTTGGGGTTTAGGGGTTTAGAGTTTATGGGTTTAAAGTTAAGGGTTAGGGGTTTAAGGTTTAGGGGTTTAGGGTTATGGGTTAAGGGTTTAAGGTTTATTGGTTTAGGGTTAGAGGTTAGGGGTTAGAGGTTTGGGGGTTTTAGGTTTAGGGGTTAAGTGTTTAAGGTTTAGGGGTTTAAGGTTAGTGGTTAATGGTTAAGGGTTGGGGTTTAGGGGTTTAGAGTTTATGGGTTTAAAGTTAAGGGTTAGGGTTTAAGGTTTAGGGTTTAGGTTATGGGTTAAGGGTTTAAGGTTTAGAGGTTAGGGTTAGAGGTTTAGGGGTTTTGGGTTTAGAGGTTTAGGGTTTAGGGTTTAGGGTTTAGGGGTTTAAGGTTTGGGGTTTAAGGTTTAAGGGTTATGGATTTAGGGTTTAAGGGTTTAAAGGTTTAGAGTTTATGGGTTTAGGGTTTGAGGGTTTAGGGTTTAAGGATTATGATTTTAGGGTTTAGAGTTTAGGTCGGATTTAGGTAATCGGTTGCAATGTTTGATAATAGTTATATAATATATTACTATATTATTATTAAAGCTTAATTTTATATATTTTAATAATTATTATTTTATATAATTTTATACATATATAATTATAGTATTCAAATTATTTGTATTAACTTGATGTTTTTAAAAATTATTTCACTTTATAATTTAATATAATAAAATTATTTCACTTCCAACAAAAACTTTCAAGAAAATACCTCTTAATTTGATGTTTTTAAAAATTATTTCACTTTATAATTTAAGATCGAATCGCTTCTTAAAATATTAAGTTCGTAAAAAGCATATGTTTGACATATTCAAGTAGGATTAGTATTGAATTTCATAA
Organism: Gossypium rotundifolium; assembly: GCA_025506655.1. NCBI lineage: Eukaryota > Viridiplantae > Streptophyta > Magnoliopsida > Malvales > Malvaceae > Gossypium > Gossypium rotundifolium. The sequence continues at coordinate 117,537,536 of CP106728.1, read as the reverse complement.
ACAACCTTAAAGGAATTAGATATTCGTAATCCAAACCATTTTTAATTTCAACCGTAACATTGGCACATGTTATGAATTGATTAACTTTAGCAACTATCAGTAAAACGAAAATTTAAACCAATCAAAACGCTTAAACAACATATACATACCTCTAAGAAATGTTTAGAGAACACGAATGTCGAAATGGTGCCGCCAACTTCTTGAGATCAAATACCGATTCAAACAAATTTCAAATATACTAGAAAAATAAAATAGGAAGGATGATTTAGTAAACAATATAATCATTTCATCATGCAGTGTATAAAATTCTAAACCACCAAGCATATTGAGTAAACTTCAAGGAAAATAAGTACACGTAATATCATTTTATTCAAAATAAGTCTCAACTATATAATTCAAAAGGAATCATTTTATTCAAGTTCCGTGGTTAAACAAAATATCGTGGATCTTGAATATATCGTAGCCAATTTCAATTGTCCCAAATAACATGATAGAAAATGCAGGACCATTAACATTAGTAATAATAGAAACCGAGATCCAAAGGCAATTTTGCAATGCAGCTAAAAACAAAGTTAGACAATGGATTGTTACTACAAGTTGTCCGTAAATGCATGGTGTTATAATGCCAAAAAGAAGAGCAAGTAGCAAGTAGCAAGTTGAGCTGTATCACTCAACTCAAGAATGTTGTTATAATGCCAAATAATGACCAAATACGCACTGGAGTACAACTTGTAAGATTCAGCTTGTATGTGGAAAATCAACATCTACAAACCGAGATTCCCAAAACCATAGTAAAGAGAATTGTCGAAAAGCAATGTAGGTTATTGGATATAAGTCTAGTTGTATGAAAGTGCATGTTTAGGAAATGTTTTGCTTAGGAAATACTTGTATTTAATAGTGTCTTTATGATCCGCCTATTTTCTTGGGAGCTTATCTAGTGCGTTGTTCTTGAATTACACTCATTATTTTGGTGTCAAGAGTTGGTATTGAAATAACATTTATGTATTCACAAACTTGTCACCCATGAGGATAGTAATGTAAAATGCAAAGTTTTCGATGGAGTTTTTGATGGAACTGGTCATTTCAGCATGTGGCAAGGAGAGGTGCTAGACGTTTTGTTTCAACAAGGTCTAGACATAGCTATTGAAGAAGAAGAACCCGAAGATATGAAGGAGAAAGAATGAAATACTATCAATTGTTAGGTATGCAATACGATTTGGTCTTGTTTTTCCAAGGATCAAGTATAGCTTCAAGAATGAAACTTCGCATATGTATAGTGGAAAGCATAGGAGGAAATTTTCCTAAAGTAGAGTAGTCAGAATCATCTCTACATGAAGAAAAGATTGGTTAGGTTTGATTATCAACTGGACACTACTATGAATGAACACAACATAACTTTTAATTAGTTGGTGCAAAACTTACTGAGCTTGGATGAAACCTTCAAAGATGAAGATTTGGCTTTAATGTTCCTATCATCTCTTCCTGATGAATTTGAATATCTTGAAACAGTTTTACATCATGGAAAGGACAAGAACCGTTAATGAAGTAACCGATGCTTTGTATAGCTATGAGCTCGGAAAAAAACTAAGAAGGAAAGCAATAACAATGTAGCAGAGGCATTGGTGGCAAAAGGTCGCTCAAAAAGCCAAAAGCCAAAAGGAGGAGAGATCAAGTCAAAGGTTAGACTTGGAAAAGATGAATGTGCCTTTTTTCATGAGAAAGACCGTATGAAACCAAGAAGAAAGATAAGAACGCTAGATGCATGTGTTGCATAGTGAGATACTAGGGACTCAAATATCATAGGTTGTTTTACCATCATCTTCTCATTCAAATGAGTGGATATTGGATTCATGTTGCACTTATCATATGTACTCTAATCGAGAATGGTTTTTCAATTCAAGGAATTAGATGGAGGAGTTGTTTATACGGGCAACAACAACACATGTAAAAAAATTGGGATAGGCTCAATACAACTAAAAAATCAGAATAGATCAACCAAGGTTCTATTTGATGTTCGGTATGTACCCATTTTGAAAAAGAATCTCTTGAAAGGTTCAATTTTCATACTTCCCTTTCTTGACCCATCCTTTTTTTATTTTATTTTCTAACTTTTGCCATAAGAAACATAAATTATCTTGTTTGGTGAAACAAATTTTGCATGGAAAAGAAAATTGTTTTCCTAAAACCAATTCTAAAATAGCTCAAATCTAAAACAATTCAACATAATATAAAATCCTAAAACCAAATCATAATTGTTTTCCACAAAAGATGAAAATTTAACTTCTAATCATTCAAAAAGCAAAGGCATTTAGTTTTGTAAACAAAATCATAGAGTTAATGATGCTTCTCATGTAATCCTTCTCGATATTCTCGCATAAGTAGAGCAAAACAAAGCAAACATCACATGAACATCGAAAAATGAAAAAAAAGCAAAATTTAGAAAATGAAATATTTGATATAGTACTTGGTACAAGACTGATAAACCGATTGGTCGCCTTCAGAACTAGGCGAGACACATTATTATCTCGAAAGAGACCGCACTGAACTAGGGAGCAAAGGAAGAAGAAGAATGAGGAAGTCAAGTATTTGGGGTTACTGAAAAAAAAACAATTTGATAATAAAATAATCGGAAAACAAATTCCATACCTCTATTGAGAAATTCCTTGTCGGGTTTCACAACCGGCAACTAATGCCGATGGATTGGGGCGATTTGGAGAAGGGGCCGGACCGAGAAGGGAGAAAGGAGAAAGAACTGCTATTAGGGATTAGTTGTCGATTTGGGGAATCGATCAAAGACGGAAAGAAACGATAGGCGTTAGCTAATTTGGTGCTGGCCGAGGGTGTTAGACCGAGAAGGGAGAAAGGGAGAAAGAACTCATTTGTTAGCTAGGGATTAGTTGTCGATTTGGGGATCGATCAAAGAGGGAAAGAAAAGATAGGCGGTGACATTTAGGATATATAAATTTTGTGGCGTTTATTCAAGCGCCACTAACAAAATGGCGCGCTTTACAAACTCATGTTATAAAACGCAAGAGTTTTTGTGATATCTTTGCGGCGCTTTAAGATCCAAACGCCACTAGAACGACATAAGATTATGTGCGCGTTTTAAGAACAAACGCCACTAAAACTACAATAAGTAAAACGACGGTGTTTCAGAACATATTTGCGGCGTTTAAGATCCAAACGCCACTAAACCGATATAAAATTATGTGCGGCGTTTAAGAACAAACGCCACTAAAACTACAATAAGTAAAACGACGGTGTTTTGTAACATATTTGCGGCGTTTTAGATCCAAACGCCACTAAACCGATATAAAATTATGTGCGGCGTTTCTTAACAAACGCCACTAAAACTACAATAAGTAAAACGACAAAGTGTTTTGTAACATTTTTGCGCGTTTTTAGACCCAAACGCCACTAAATAGATGCAATTATTTGCGGCGTTTTTGACAAAACGCCACTAAAACCGGGACAAGATAAAACGACAGTGTTTTGTATCATTTTGCGCGTTTTTTGGAACAAACGCCACTAAACCTAAAATTATTTATGCGCTTTGACAAACGCCACTAAAATCAAGATATGATAGATCGACAAGTGTTTTGTAACATGTTTGTGTATATACACAAATTATACACTATAAACCCTTTTTCATACACCTTAAACCCTAAACCGCAACTCATACATATATTACAAGGTGCAAAAGTAATTAAAAATAATCTTATTGCAAACCTTAAACCCTAAAAGAAATTGATTTTACCTCTTTTATCAAATTATCAACACTTAAATCTCTAAACACTAACATTCTAACTCATTGTTCGATATGGTTTAAGCACTAAACCCTAAACCCAATATATAAATCTAAAACTAAAAATTAAACTATTAACCCGCCTAAACCATAACCTAACCTGCATTCTTAAACCCGAAACCATAAATCTTAATTCTTAAACCCCAAACCATTAACAACGAAGCTTATAATACACTAATTTAATCTAAACTCATAACCCCTATCCTCTATCCACCATAAACCCTAAACCCCAACCATAAACCCTTAACCTTAAACCTCAAACCCTAAATCATAAACCTTAACCCTAAATACTAAACCCTAAATCCTAAACCCTAAACCCTAAACCTTAAACCCTAAAACCCTAAACCATAATCCCTAAACATTAAAATAGTAACTCGTAAACCTTACATCTTAAATTATATATGCTAAACCATAAACCCTAAACAATCATGAGAATTAATTCAACATTTTAAAATTAATATAAGAAATTATTTAATATTTTTTCATTTTTATCAAATATTTTTCTTTTAAATAATTTAAACTAGAATCAAAATTATATAAGAAATTATTTAATATATAAATTTAAAACAATCATTCATATGTATCCAAAAAACTTTAGACTTTTATGCTTTTATAAGAGTCATGAAAGATCGATTTTAGCGGCGTTTTATAAGAGCGCCGCTAAAGATCGACTTTTAGCGGCTTTTATAAGAGCTCAGCTAAAGTTCAGATTTTAGCAAATTTTTATAAAAGCGCCGCTAAAGATCGATTTTAGTGGCGCTTACAAATAAACGCCGCTATATATCATTTTTAGCTACGCTTTGTAAATAAACGCCGCTATTTCTTTTTTTTGCGGCGTTTTTTCCAAACGCTAATGTAATATTTGTATGCTTTTGTTTAAAACGCCACTAAAAACGCCGCTAAAAGTCTGCTTTTTTGTCAGTGTGTTCTTTCTTTTCTGGCATAGCCCAATGCATGTAACAGTTTGTTTTTGTTTTCTATTTCCTTTTGTTCAGAATTTAAATTGGAAATACGGATGTAATGCTCCCTTGGTTCTGCTGAACTCGTTCAATACCCCTGTAGAAACATTGAAGTTTCCATTTTTATATAATTTTAACAATTTCTTTTCTTTTTCTTTTCTTCTATTCATATAACTCTTAGACAATGCAGCACCTCGATAAGTGGGTCCGTTCAAACGTCCAGATTTACAATATTCTTCAGGTTGGTGATATCAATTTTCTAACTTCTCCAATTTCATTTTTAAATTCGACAACTAAAACAGGACATCATTTTGTTGTATTTGCATACAGCCAATATCCTTGTATAGCTGCTGAAGATTTCACTCCATTACCATGCAAAGGCGAGACTAGCAAGGATGGATGGTAAAAACATTTTTAATATCATCTCCTAGTCCCATTCCATAACATACGGCTTCAGTATCAGCTGGGAATCACATGTGGATAGTTTTCTTTTTCTTTTTTTTAACCTCTTCGCTGAACTTGAATCATTTACCTTTTAACACTGTGCTAACTTGGCAGTATCGAAACTTTGAAGTTTTTCACACCATAAGAAATCCATAAGGGAATTGTTAGTTTTGTTTGTTGTTTTCAAAACTCAGCTACAAGTTTATGAGAATTATGTGATAAATGATTTTATGTTACTGTTGGTGTTGTGTATCAAAGAAAACAAAGAAAACAAACAAGGAAACTTTGCAAAAAATGAAAAGTGAATGAATCTCATCATCAATGTTTTTCATTCAAACTTTTGATAATATATCAATTACACAAGCAAATTTTGATGGTTACAAAAAAAGCTAATTGCTCCCACTTAGTACATTGACTAAAACTAAGATTAAAATATACATAGAAGCTAGCTGGTAGACTAGCTATTAAATCAATA